>JAEAOA010001992.1:0-282500 GCA_016746295.1 Potamilus streckersoni
AAAGTTTATAATATCCTTACGTTGACATTAGTGTGATGATTTCACTCGAATAAGGATTTAGGCCAAGAATGCGACCTGTTTTAACTATTTGATAAATAGTTGTTCTTGCTCGAATAATAAGTTACGCTAGCATTCGCTAGCGCAAAATGCATGTCTCGTGTAAGATAAGAACGATGTAACCTTTCTCCAGGTGATCAAGAACAAGGTGATCAATTACGTCTATGCTGATATGTTACCTATAAAACGTAGGCCTCATTATGTCTTACTGTTTCCATCACTATTTATGCTTATATCTTACAATACACATATCACAAGTATCAGAGACCATAATGAAACAATTCACCATCTACTTCGTTGGTTGTATTATAGACAATTTTTTTCGCACGAGTATTCTATACCCTCCTTTATTGCAGTAATCTTCGTCCAATCAAATACCATTGCAATCTTTGTGAACACATTTCCTTCACAGTAGTTGTAATGCGAAATACCTCGAAAGAGACTAAGAACAAAATTTGGGAGTTAATACTTCTGTGTGTTCTTCTACACCTTTATATTTCCCAATAGTTTCAACTTTCTGTACAGTCAGGTTTCACTTTTATGATGGAGAACAAACTGTACATGAAACATTTATATACGGTAACACATTATATACCGTAAGTTATAAACAATACACTATCAGTCCTACATCACTAAACCATAAAAAAAGGATTCAGAAGTGAACCTGTGAATGATACGATTCCAAAAGCATTGAAAGTTGCTTAACTAAAATGGAACTTTTTAAAGATTTTTCTATGTCACAGCCAATAATAGTAAATATTATACTACGCTAGTCGAAGCTATCAAACTTATCCCAAATAAGAACGTTGTATTACAATGGCTATATCTGGTTATACACAATAGAAATAAGCAAACTGAAAAAAGTATCCTAATATGGCTATTTCATCTCATTGTGAGGCATTTATACACAGAAGATGAAGCTTTACATGGTTTGTGCAATTCATGTATAACGGTTTCCCATCGACAGCACTTCGCGCGTACGACATAGGATGAATGTTACTCACTGTTTACTAGCAATGGAGAATGGTTGTATTCTAAAGACGCATTCCGAGTACACGTTTTCAATAAAGAAATTGATTTATTCAACTCCATGACAATCAGCTTAGAAAAAGACCAAGTTTATTCTTATAAACTCTTTGAATAATACCACTCAGCTTTGTTCATGTTGATTGCCATGGATAATGTCTTGACATCTATCTCCGAAAGTTAGAAAACATTATGTACTGCTGTTTGCAGATCTCATGGATAGGATTCAAGCGTAAACACTTCCTACATTTCTTCGATGATAATATAATAAGCAGTTTGATTCGCACGAGAATACTCCACCGTGCTCACCTTTTTCGTATTACTTTCATTTGGTATTTTCTTATCGGATATATTTGCAACTTAGTGAACACTGCTCTTTTTCGGAATAGTTGAATTGCAAAATACCGTTAAGAACAGGGAGTGCAAAATTTCACAGCTAATACTTCCGTGCGCCTTAAGTTAAATCACTCCATTATCTTGAGAGCTTCTAACCAATCATGAAAACGTTCAACACCGGCTATGAAATCTGCAGACAAAATTTAAATTATGTAAAGATTAAGATTGCACTTTACGACGTATCATGTCACACACCTGCAATATCTGCCTCGAATGTCACTTTATTGATTATTGGCTTTACGAAAACGTCTATAGTCGATATCCACTTGTCTGCCATAGAATTTACTCCCTTTCCGCCTCTGTTTCAGAACTGTCCATCTGACGTATGATCTACTATTTACAAAAGTATGTTTGTTTTAACCTTTCCTCTAGATTAACTCCCTATATATATATATATATATATATATATATATATATATATATATATATATATATATATATATATATATATATATATAAGGAAATTAAGCACTATGCTCAAACTATATTTTATTTCACAGTAAGCATTATTTTGAATCCTCTATTCCAATTCAACATTTTCTTCAGAGCTATTTGCCATGACCTGGAATGTCAGACATTAGCAGGGTATTATATACACGAAATGGTATTATACGTGAATGTGAAGAATGCACTATGCAAGCAATGCATCACTTTCTGCCACAAGAATATAATATCCTTACGTTTACATTGGTGTGATGATTTCCCGAGAATGGGACATGTTTTACAAATAGTTTTTGTTGCACGAATAATATGTCGCTAGAAGGCATTCGCTAGCGTAACACTTTATGTGCATGGTTCGTGTAAGACCACAAGAAAGATAGCTCTATCTGTGCAAATGTGAGATTTTTTAAGGGTCTCAACCTTGTACGCTTTTAATCTTCATAATGATTGGTAAAGTCCTTGCTTTAGCTAAGAAATTAATTGCATGTCAGAGAAATTTCACTCCTAACGATGCAGTATGGTTAGTAAAGTTTGCAGAAATTTAAAATGTCTCTTCACACAGATTCTCCTCCCAACGAGAATGTGTTATGGCAATTTCCTCCAGAGAGATAGTTGTTATCTGAAATAATGTTACCTTTCTGCAAGCATTTCTTTTTCCACACCTCTACAATATAGGTAACGTGAAATATTGTGAAGAACAGTGAGCACAATGCAGCAACTCTATATTCCTGATTAAATATTTGTATGAAAACCTTTCAATCAGACTTGTTCTTCGTCAAAGACCGACCAGGAACTGTGTGTAGACAGTTGAATTATGGATGCAAAGATTTGGAATCTTTATTGTCCATTGTATATGCATTTCTCATTCCACAAAAAGCAAGAAATGTATCCCATGATTTCATTCAGATTGAGGAACTTGCCAAGAAAATCAACTTTTTTACAACAACAGTTTCTTTTTCTTATTTACAGTTTCTTTTTGAAGGACTGTTGTGCATGGAAAATGAGGAAGCCACTATTTCTGTACTTGTCTCACACAATTTGCATGCCTCATTTGTGTCTTCTTTTAATCAGATCTGTTGTTATGTTAGAGCCCAAATGTTCCTCTTAAACATACACTAGAGTATATATAGCTTGTTCATGTGGTAGTTTCTTGGCAGTATTGTAAAACTAATTTAACTTCTGTATATTCTGTAACGGTAACTTTCATGTTTTGATGATAATGGCGTGTCCAGAGATTACTCTGGCAGATTTGGTGTATGTTCATGGCCATCATACATTTGCAATACAGTTGTGGCCTTGAACTCAGTTCTCTTATAAATTTTGAGAAGGTAATAAGTGAGAGGTATTTTTGTATCTTACTCTTGTACTTTACTTGATCATCTAGTAGCGAGAATTCAAGAATATCTAGGTATAAAGGCAAGAACCGTCCTTTCCCCGCGATTGACGAATAAATGTTTATTATTCACGTTATTAGACTTTCATAGTTTCTCTTTTTCAACTTTCCTCAGTTTTCATATGGTAAATTTTCTCTAACTTGTTCCATTATTCGCAACATGTAGGTTTCATTTTGATGAAGTGCCCAAAAAATACTTAAAGAATTAAATATTAGTCCAGTTCTTAGTTCCATTGAACCAATCCAAATTTGAATCATCCATACAAGTAAACAACTATAATCAATAGACCAAAAGACGATGTTTTTTTTTCAATTCAAACCAACAATAATTAGACGCACTGAACGATGTAATAAGAACAATGTGATCAATTACGTCTATGCTGATATGTTATCTATAATACGTTGACCTCATTATGTCTTACTGTTTCCATCTCTATTTATTCTTATATACACATATCACAAGTATCAGAGACCATAATGTAACAATTCACCATATACTTCGTTGGTTGTATTATAGACAATATTCTACGCACGAATATTCCATACCCTCCTTTATTGCAGTAATCTCCTTTCCAATCAAATACCATTGCAAACATTGTGAACACATTTCCTTCACAGTAGCTGTAATGCGAAATACTTCGAAAGAGACTAAGCACAAAATTTTGGAGTTAATACTTCTGTGTATTCTTCTACACCTTTACATTTCCCAATAGTTTCAACTTTCTTTTCCCCCTGCGGGTCCGGGGTTGTAGAATTGGCCCGCCGTGCCTCGCCACGTGTCGTAAAAGGCGACTAAGTAGAGGCAACCTGTTTGTCGTGGGTTGCGACCCGTAATGGAGGAGGAAAGGATCCTGGTAGTTGCAACACACTACTTTGGCCTCTACTTCTCTTAAGACGGGTGGTTGAGATGGGCCCGGTCTCGACAAATCGGCTGGTCACGCCGAGCCCTAGGAAGTCTTAATTAACTCTCTCACCTCCTTTTACTTTATTCTTGTATCTCGCTTGATACCACCGTTGCCCCTATATTCTATTCCTATATCTTTCCCTTTCTTAAATCTTAGAAGACTTCCTAGAAGGCGGTGGCTTAACGGGTCAACCGGGGGGTAAATTTACTGACCTTCGAAATTGGCAACTTCAGGGTCAACTAAAGGTAATTTTACCAACTGAGTATGGTGTTTGTGTATCCCTGGCACTTTAAAAGTGTCCCCTTGTTGGGCTCCTTGGTGGGTGGGAAGCACGGGTGCTGAATCTTTCAAACTGCCATCATGGAGAATTTAAAAAAAACTCCCAAACGTACCAAAACTGTGTCATCAGAGTCGGATGATGAACCATGTAGTGTGGAATCCTTTCCTCGCTTCATGGTCATCCATTCAAAAGACGAAACTAAACAACTTGCCACATTGTCACCATTTATAGTCGAAAAGACTATACTTGGATTAGTCGGCAAGCCAAAAAGTGTGAAAAAGCTAAGATCAGGTGACCTACTTGTAGAGTGTGAGCGCAAAGCTCAAACTGAAAATATACTGAAAATTAAATCGTTTAACGATATTCCAGTAACCTGCTCCGCCCACTCTACACTTAATACATCAAAAGGCATCATTCGTTGCCGTGACCTTGCTGGAGTCTGCGACAAGGACATCGTCGAGGGCATGAAAACTGAAGGTGTCACTGCAGTCCGTAGAATTCGTATCAAACGAAACAACAATCTGCAGGACACCAACACTATTATACTCACCTTTAATAAGCCCATATTACCTAAAGTGGTCAAGGTTGGCTTCTTACAAGTTAAGGTTGAGGTATATATACCAAATCCCCTCCGATGTTACAAATGCCAAAAATACGGCCATCATGAAGACAGATGCTCTCGAAGCCAAATCTGTGGCCGGTGTGGCGACTCCTCCCACCGGGAATCAGAGTGCAAGGCCACTCCGCACTGCGTAAACTGCGGCAAAGAACATCATGCTAGTTCCAAGGAATGCGACACTTGGAGACAGGAGAAGGAAATCCAGAGGATTAAATATACTAATAATATTCCCTATCCAGAGGCCAGGAAGCTTGTTCAAGCTAGATCATTCCCCGGCCCGTCCTTCTCAACTGTAGTAAAGAGCAGCCAGAAAGCAACGAAAGATGCACAAACTCAAACAAGCCCGCCTGAACCCCATGCTGACTCAAACATCCCACACTATAGACCGCAGAAAAACTCTACATCGACGCAAACAACATTCAACATTACCTCACCACTAAAATCACCAAATAGCAAGAAAAGGCTTCAAACAAATAGACATAAAAAAGGGTCTGATGACCCTATAAAAATACACAACAGGTTTGAAGACCTAGAGGACATGGATGCGGAGGAATTTGCTTCATGTCCTCAGGGTAACTCCAGATCCAATAACAAAAGATACACCCCCGTACTTCCTCCAGATAAATAACCAAATTATTTGCCACTCGAAAGGTCTAATATACAGCTGAAATGAAGAACACCATTTTACAATGGAATTGTAGAGGACTTAAAGCCAACTACCATGATATTCTTCTGCTTTTAGATGAACATGATCCTGCAGTACTATGTCTTCAGGAAACATTTTTGAAAACTACAGACAACATCACACTTAAAAAGTACTCCCTGTTTAACCACTACTCTCAGAATGTTGACAGGGCCTCAGGGGGAGTCTCTGTTATTGTGAACAATAGAGCCCCTCATAAGGTCATTCCTCTAAACACAAATTTACAAGCCATTGCTGTAAGCGTCACTCTTCAGCGAGTGATTACATTTTGTTCTATTTACTTACCACCAAAAACTAACCTAGTCCCAAACGAATTAGATACCCTTGTGCAACAACTTCCTGCACCATTTGTTTTACTCGGCGATTTTAATGCCCATAATATTCTATGGGGATCAAATCATATAAGTGATAGAGGTCACAAAATTGAAGACTTTATTTCTAGACACGATCTGTGTCTCTATAATACCAAAATACCTACATACCTACACCCAGGCACGGGTACATACACATGCATCGATTTGACAATTTGTTCTCCCTCGCTGCTTTTGGACTATGAATGGAAGGTCGCTGATGATCTCCACAGTAGCGATCACTTCCCAATCTCACTTGTAAATCTTAACTCTACAATTGATGAAGTAATTCCACAATGGAATTTAAAGAAGGCCGACTGGGTCAAGTTCGAAATACTCTGCAAAACTAGGCTGAATGAGGACACAGTTTTCAATGTTAGCGATCCCATTCAGCTTTTTACATCTATTCTAATAGCAATTGCAGAAGACTCTATTCCCAAGTCCTCTACCAACTGTAAAAGAATCTTAAAACCTTGGGTCACTAAGGAATGTACGGAAGCCATTAGACTACGTCGAAAAGCATTAAACAAATTTAATAATCATCCGACGCCCGAAAACTTAGCTGTATATCGCATTGCCAGAGCCAAAGCTCGTCGCACAATCAGGGAAAGTAAACGAGCATCATGGAAGAAATATGTTTCTTCTTTAAACTCTCGTTCCTCTGTTCAGAAGGTTTGGGATACTGTACGCAAAATAAACGGAAAGAACAAACAAAACCCTCTCCGACAACTGCAACTAAACAATAACAACTTTAATTCAAAACGTGACATTGCAAATACTCTTGCTGACAGTTTCTCCAAAAATTCATCATCATCTAATTATACCGAAGCCTTCCAAAAACTTAAAGCTCAAAAAGAAAAGTCACGTTTAAAATTCACATCCAAGAACTCGGAAAATTATAATCAGTTGTTCTCATTATCAGAGCTTAGGGAGGCTTTAGATAAAGCCCATGATACATCCACTGGGCCTGATGAAATACATTACCAGTTTTTGAAACACCTTCCAGAACCATCATTAAAAACTCTTTTAAAACTCTTCAATGATGTATGGATTATTGGTAATGTACCCAAAAACTGGAAAGAAGCAATTGTAATACCAGTTCCCAAACCAGGTAAAGATAGCGAAGACCCCAACAGCTACCGACCAATTGCACTGACAAGCTGTGTGTGCAAAACAATGGAACGAATGATCAATTCTCGACTACTCTGGTACTTAGAAGCTAACAATTTAATATCTCCTTTCCAAAGTGGCTTTCGATATGGACGGAGTACTAATGATCATCTAGTTAGACTAGAAACATTCATTCGTGATACCTTTATCAAAAAAGAACATTTAGTAGCGGTTTTTTTTGATTTAGAAAAGGCCTATGACACAACATGGAAGTACGGGATACTAAAAGACCTGCACGATCTGGGTCTCAAAGGCCGTCTGCCCTTATTTATCTCTAATTTTCTCTCTGACAGGGAATTCAAAGTTCGAGTGGGCTCTACCCTCTCCGATACACACCAGCAAGAGATGGGTGTGCCCCAGGGCAGTATTTTATCTGTGACGCTTTTTAACATCAAAATCAATAGTATCACCAAATGCTTAGCTCCCGGTGTTAACTGCTCATTATATGTTGACGATTTTTTAATTTGTTATCGCTCAAAACACATGCATACAATTGAGAGGCAACTACAGCAAAATATCAATAAGATTCAAAGTTGGGCCAGTAATAACGGTTTCAAATTTTCAAAATCAAAAACAGTATGCATGCATTTTTGTCAGTTGCGAAGACATCATGATAACCCTAAACTCACGCTGGATGGAACACTTATTCCAGTTGTTGAGGAAACAAAATTCTTGGGTGTTCTTTTTGACAAAAAGCTGACATTCATACCACATATTAAGAATTTGAAAGCTAAATGCTTAAAAGCCTTAAATTTGATTAAAGTAATTGCTCACACTGATTGGGGTGCTGATAAAAAAGTCCTCCTTAATTTGTATAGAACATTTATCCGTTCCATCTTAGACTATGGATGCATTGTTTATGGTTCAGCTAGGAAGTCTTATTTGAAAATGCTTGACCCAATTCATCATCAGGGAATAAGACTTGCTCTAGGAGCATTTAAGACATCTCCGTGTGAAAGCCTTCTCGCGGAAGCGAATGAACCACCTTTATCGCATCGCAGAGAAATGCTTTCTGCACATTATGCTCTTAAATTACGATCCAACCCTCTGAACCCAGCTTTTTCGGCCGTTTTTCATCCAAATTACAATTACAAAGCTTTATACGTAAATAAACCAAATGCTATACCTTCATTTGGTATTAGAATATCATCCTGCTTTGACCAAATCAAATGTAATCTATCTTTAATCCAGAAAACTTTTGTCTCGAAAACACCACCTTGGCTCATTAAGCAACCCCAAGTGAATTTTACGTTACACGATCGGAAAAAATCTGAGACAAACCCTATTCTATTCTTGAATTCTTATCATGATCTACTCAATGAATTTACACATTATGCTAGATTTTATACTGATGGATCAAAGGTTGCTGATAAGGCTGCTGCAGCCTTCGTCAGTGGCAAACACATAACCAAAGAGCGTTTGCCAAATGATGCATCCATATTTACAGCGGAAATCAGAGCAATTAACCTTGCTCTGACATTTATCGAAACTAATCATATTCTAAATAGTATTATCTTCTGTGACTCATTATCAGTGCTTCAGGCGCTACACAATATCAAACTAGATAATCCACTATTGGTGAATGTTTTGATAAAAAACTCTGAACTTAGTGCCTCATGCAATATAGTATACTGTTGGCTACCTAGCCATATTGGTATTAGAGGTAACGAAGAAGCAGACCGGGCTGCTAAGATGGCCCTAACTTTAGAACCATCGGATTTTAAATTACCATATTCTGATTTTAAACCTTGTATCAAAAAGTATCTACGTCAAAAGTGGCAGGTATCATGGGATGATGCAATCAATAACAAACTTCATGCCATCAAACCAATCTTGGGAGAATGGACTCCTTCCTACAGAACTATTCGTAGGGAGGAGGTTGTCATTGCAAGAATCAGAATCGGTCATACATACATTACCCACTCACACATACTAAAAGGTGAAGATCCACCAGAGTGCGTTCCTTGCAATGTACCATTTACTGTTGAACACTTTATGACCACGTGTTCCGACCTGCAACCTACGCGTGATAAATACTATAATGTACACGACATGCAGGAACTTTTTGTTACTATTCAAATCACTAGTATTTTAGAGTTCCTAAAGGAAGTAAATCTTTATTTTAAACTGTAACTTTTTATGACCTTACCCAAACTAATTTTTAACTAATACCAATACCAACTATTATTTACATCTTTTCTTCAAGATACATCATTTACATCTCCCGTTGATCGTGAACCAATATCTTTAACTGTTACCAACATTTACCATTTTATATTTATCTACTATGGATTTTTTACTATATCGCTGGTCGATATTGAACCTTTTTACAAATATGACCTACTGTATGGCGCTAAATAGCCTAAAAGTGCTGGTGCGCCGTTAAAATTTAATCAATCAATCAATCAACTTTCTTTACAGTCAGATTTCGACACTTTTATGATGGAGAACAAACTGTACATGAAACGGGTATATACGGTAACACGTTATATACCGTAAGTTATAAACAATACAATATCAGTCCTGCATCACAAAACAAAAGAAAAAAACGGATTCAGAATTGAACCCTTGAATTATACGATTCCTACAGCATTGAAAGTTGCTTAACTAAAATGGAACTTTTTAAAGATTTTTCTATGTCACAGCCAATAATAGTAAATATTATACTACGCTAGTCGAAGCTATCAAACTTATATAAGAACGTGGTAGTACAATGGCTATATCTTAAAATACACATAAGAAATAAATATGCAGGTCTTAAGCAAACTGAAGAAAATGTATCATAATATGGCTATTTCATCTTATTGTGAGGCATTTATAAACAGATGAAGATGTGCAATTCATGTATAACGGTTTTCCCATCGACAGCACTTCGCGCGTACGACATAGGATGAATGTTACTCACTGTTTAGTAGCAATGGAGAATATACAACAATCTCCCTTGGGAATGGTTGTATTCTAAAGACGCATTCCGAGTACACGTTTTCAATAAAGAAATTGATTTATTCAACTCCATGACAATCAGCTTAGAAAAAGACCAAGTTTATTCTTATAAACTCTTTGAATAATACCACTCAGCTTTGTTCATGTTGATTGCCATGGATAATGTCTTGACATCTATCTCCGAAAGTTAGAAAACATTATGTACTGCTGTTTGCAGATCTCATGGACAGGATTCAAGCGTAAACACTTCCTACATTTCTTCGATGATTATATAATAAGCAGTTTGATTCGCACGAGAATACTCCACCGTGCTCACCTTTTTCGTATTACTTTCATTTGGTATTTTCTTATCGGATATATTTGCAACTTAGTGAACACTGCTCTTTTTCGGAATAGTTGAATTGCAAAATACCGTTAAGAACAGGGAGTGCAAAATTTCACAGCTAATACTTCCGTGCGCCTTAAGTTAAATCACTCCATTATCTTGAGAGCTTCTAACCAATCATGAAAACGTTCAACACCGGCTATGAAATCTGCAGACAAAATTTAAATTATGTAAAGATTAAGATTGCACTTTACGACGTATCATGTCACACACCTGCAATATCTGCCTCGAATGTCACTTTATTGATTATTGGCTTTACGAACATGTCTATAGTCGATATCCACTTGTCTGCCGTAGAATTTACTCCCTTTCCGCCTCTGTTTCAGAACTGTCCATCTGAGGTATTATCTACTATTTCAACCTTTCCTCGAGATTAATTCCCAGTGTTTAAAATGAAGGACATCAAACACTATGCTCAAACTATATTTTATTTCACAGTAAGCATTATTGTGAATCCTCTATTCCAATTCAACATTTTCTTCATAGATATTTGCCATGACCCGTAATGTCAGACAACAGTAGTATTATACGTGAATGTGACGAATGCACTATGCAAGCAATGCATCACCTTCTGGCACAAGAATATAATATCCTTACGTTGACATTAGTGTGATAATTTCTCTCGAATGTGGATTTGGCCCAAGAATGCGACCTGTTTGAAATATTTGCTAAATAGTTTTTCTTGCACGAATAATATGGTTACACTTTATAAGCATGTTTGATGTAAGAAAAAAACGATGTAACCTTTCTCCAGGTGAACAAGAACAATGTGATCAATTACGTCTATGCTGATATGTTATCTATAACACGTAGGTCTCATTATGTCGTACTGTTTCTTTCTCTATTTATTCTTTTATATTACAATACACATATCACAAGTATCAGAGACCATAATGAAACAATTCACCATTTACTTCGTTGGTTGTATTATAGACAATTTTTCTACGCACGAGTATTCTATACCCTCCTTTTTTTTTAGTAATCTCCTTTCCAATCAAATACCATTGCAAACACTGTGAACACATTTCCTTCACAGTAGCCGTAATGCGAAATACCTCGAAAGAGACTAAGCACAAAATTTTGGAGCTAATACTTCTGTGTGTTCTACACCTTTACTTTTCCCAATAGTTTCAACTTTCTTTACAGCCAGTTTTTGACACTTTTATGATGGAAAACAAAATGTACATTAAATGGTTATATACGGTAACACGTTATATACTGTAAGTTATAAACAATACACTATCAGCCCTGCATCACAAAACAATAAACAGATTCAGTAGTGAACATGTGAATCAAACGATTCCTACAGCATTAAAAGTTTCTTAAAAACTAAAATGGAACTTTTTAAAGATTTTTCTATGTCATAGAATAGTAAATATTAGCACGATACTACGCTATTCGAAGCTAATAAAATTATACCAAGAAAGAGCGTGGTAGCAGAATGGATATATCTTACAATGCACATAAGAAATAAAGATGGAGGTCTTATGCAAATTGACAGAATGTACCATAATATGGCGATTTCATCTTATTATGAGGCATTTATACACAGAAGATGAAGCTTTACATGGTTTGTGCATTTCATGTATAACGGTTTTTCCATCAAAAGCACTTCGCGCGTACGACATCGGATGAACGTTACTCACTGTTTACATATGTTCCCTCCTTCTTTGGCATTACTTTCTACTTTTATTTGATATTTTCTTATCGGATATATATCCAAATTTGTGAACACTGCTCTTTTTTGGAATAGATGAATTGCAAAATGCCTTGAAGAACACTGAGTGCAAAATTTCATAGCTAATGTTTCCGTGGGCCTTAAGTTAAAAGACTCCTTTATCTTGAAAGCTTCTGACCAATCATGAAAACGTTCAACACCGGGTATGAAAGTTCAAAGTACTTTACGACGTATGTGACTTTATCATTTCACACACCTGTAATATCAGCCTCGAATTTCTCTTGTTATTGATAATTGGCTTTACGAACATGTTTATGGTCGATATCCACTTGTCAGCCGAAGAGTTTACCCCGTTTCATCATTACCTGGAAATTCCTAATATCTATAATGAAGGACATCAAGCACTATGTTGCAATTGTATTGTGTTTTACAGTAAGTATTACTTAGAATTCCAATTCAACATTTTCTTCAGGGCTATAATGTTAGACATCGGTAGGTTATTATGTACACGAAATCATATTATACGCTGATGAAAATACTTAAACCCTGTTGCACTATGCAAGCAATGCATTTCCTCCTGGCACAAGAATGTAATATTCTTACGTTTGCTTTGGTTTGATAATTTCTCTCTGATGGGGGACATGCAACAGGAATGCGATCTATTATATTATATTTGCTAAATAGTTATTGTTGCACGAAAAAATATGTCGATACAAAATGAATTCGCTTGCGTGACTCTTTCTGTGAGTGTTTCGTGTTAGACATCATCACATATAGCTCTGTCTATTGCAAAGTTGAATTTTTGTATGTGTTAGTGTCTCATCGTTATACGCTTTTATCCTGATGAAGATTGGTAGATGATGTTATGTTATAAATATTAAGGAATGATTAATTAAGATTGCCCTTTACAATACAGGTGACTTTCAACACCGGGTATGAAATATGCGTACAAAGTTCAAATTAAGTAAAGATTGTTCTTAATAACGTGTATGACTTTAACATGTGACACACCTGCAAATCTAATTCAGATTGCCTTTTTATTGATCAGTAGCTTTACTAACATGGCTATTGTCGATATCCACTTGTCTGCCGAAGTGTTTACTTCGTTCCCGCATCTATTCACTGAATTGGAAGAATAAATTCCCCGTTGCACTATGAGAGGTATTATTTATCCTATATAGACGAACGTTTGTCAACATTTCCTTGAGATTTATTCCCAATATCTATAATGAATGACATCAATTCACAGTGCTGCAACTATATTGTATTTTATAGTAAGTATCTCAGTCAATTCCCAATCCCAATTCAACTTTGTCTTCATATATATTTGCCATGACCTATAATGTGAAACTCCGGCAGTGTATTATGTGCACGAAATCGTATTGGGAAGAATAAACTCCCATTTGACTATGCAATCATAATATCTCCTTCTGGCACAATATTGTAATATCCTTACGTTTACATTGGTGTGATGATTTCTCTCTGATAGGGTCTTGCCACAGGAATGAAACCTATTATATTATATTTGCTAAATAAGTTTTTTTTGCACATATGATGTGTCCGTACAAGGCATTAGCTTGCGTAACAATTCCTGTGCCCGTTTCGAGTAAGACAATTGCAAAGATAGCTCTATTTTATCGGTGCAAAGTTGAATTTTTTTTAATATCTTAATGAAGATTGATAGAGTCCTTGCTTCAGCTCCGTTATGTTAAAAGGCTCTGAAGTTCTTCAAATTTACAGCATGTCAGAGAAATTTTACACCTGACGAAGCAGTATGGTTAGTTAATATACAGCGTGTCAGATAAATATCACACCTATCGATGCAGTACGAGTATTAAAGTTTGCCGACATATAAAATGTCTCTTCACTTAAATAATCTCCTTTTTACGAGCCAGTGTTATCGTATTTTCGTCCAGAGATGGTTGTTATTTGAAACAATGTCACTTGTCAGCAATCATTTCTTTTTTCACACCTCTACAATATCGGGAACGTGAAACATTATGAAGTTGAGGGTGCACAATGCTGCAACATTATATTTCTGATTAGACATTAGTGTGGAAACAGTATTTCTATCCAAATTTTTATTCAGACGTGTTCCCCGTCTTATGAAATATCAAAGACCTACAATAAAACGTGTGTATGCAATTGAAATAATACCGAATGTCAATGTAAAGATGAATGAGATTCAACTGTCCATCGTATATGATTTTTCCCTGCCGCAACACGCAATAAATACTGTCACAGAATAAGGCTAAAAACAACTTAGTCTTTCCCTGAATAATTGTTTCCACCTTTAATCGTAGTGCAGGCGTACAACTTTATCTGGGGTGAATCACTTTTCTCCACTTAAAATGATTTCCAAATTACAATCGGTGAAAAGTCTTAGGAAGCATTTTCTATATGATCATTTGACTATAACTAGTATTCACTCCTATGGATTTAAGCCTGATACATTTCAAACTGAGACACAAGTCATTTAGATTTTGTCAGTGGTGTGCCTATTATAGTCTCATGTCATAGGGGCAAGTGTCAAAATTTTGTTTTATTTGTTTTGTAAAATCTGATCTCGGTTTTATGTTATGTCGGGTAATGAAGCTTTGTTAGATTGCGTGCTTTTTTATCACCATTTGAATAATAAATAGTCTAGTTTTGTTGTAGCGGTCAAGGCATTCCATGGGTATCAAGCAAAATAAGAATGAAAAAGCAGCCATGATTTACAATGCAAATCAGCCCTAACATTGGATGCATCTTGTTACAGAACTGATGGGAGAAAACTTTTAACATTAGCAGTACTGTTTCATTTATTTGACATGATAACAGACCTTGGATGATTTCCCTGGATTTTGCTGGATAACACCAGATCAATTTCTTAAGGAAACAAAAAACAAGATTTATTAAAACATATTAGTTATTTTGTTGAAGCTCATCTTGATTTCCTTAGCTCGTTACTTGATTGTCCAGAATCAATAATTATCGATATTAGTTTATTATTGCTAGACCAAAAAGCAATGACAACTGTTACAAATTCGATAGTAAATAAGTTAGTTCCAAATTTGTTAAATAAAAAAAAGTACACGACACATTAAAAATTAAAACAAGCTTTAGACGCTGGACGTATTCTAAGAAAAGTTTATCGATTATTAAAATATAATCAATCACGGCGGATGGCCGGTTATATTGATTTTGAATGGTAAACGTCGCGCTATTGCTAAAACGGACTTTGAGGAAAACATTTTCAAGTTGATGAATAATTCCGTATTCGGTAAGACAATGGAAAATATCAAAAATCGGGTCAGTATTGAATTCGTGACTGATATAAACCGTATAAATAAACTTGTTAATGATGACGATCTGGTTAGCCTAAATTCTTTAATGATAGTCTTGTTGCAACATAGAGGCGAAAAAACAAAGTTGTTTTGTCAAAATGGTTAATCTACGATTTTCACTACAATTTTATTAAAAAGGAGTGGCAGGGTGCATCGCATAGCGCAGAATTGTTATTTTCCGATACTGATTTGCTGGTAAAAGAAATAAAATGTGAAGATATTTATCAGGATATTTACAATAATAAAAACTTATTTTTTATAGTATTATCCACGCAATCGTGGATTTCACGATGGCACAAATAAAACGATTATTGGAAAATTTACGATGAATATATGTTTATCCAGTAAAGGAGTTTGTTGGACTCGGAGGTAAAATGTATTATGTAATTCTAAACGACAACAAATTAACAAAAAGCAAACGGTATACCTCGGAAATATGTAAAAAAGTATATGAAATTTGATAATTTTAAAAGCAGCGTTGAGCAGCAATGACATAATTAGTTTTATTAAAACAAATGTTATTATAACAAATTATTATAAACTTGAAACTGATGTTTGATGAATGGGATGGAATTAATACGCTAGCACTCGGCCATTACTCCAACACAAACTTTAAAGAAGCTGACAATGCAATACTTAATATCATATTTAATTAATTTTGTCTAATCTTAAAAAAATGTTAAATCATTTAACAGTAGCGGATGGAATAGGCAGTAAAAGTAAAACAAATTAACAATTAACGGTCAACCACTACTAATTGAAATTAATGACGAAATTTCATATATTTGTTTTAGCAAACTTGATAAACAAAAACTTGTGATTAAATCAGATGATAGTAAATATTTTAATTAACTTGAACATTTGAAAGATGAGTTAATGTCTCAGTACAGCAACTTCCACGATCCAACTAGTCAACAAAAATATATTAAGCTTAACATTTACTTAGATCGATAAAAGGTTTTTGTTAAAGACAGCAAGTATTTATCAAGTAAAAGAACAATGAAGGAGCTATTTGAGTATCATAGAAAAGTAAGTGGAAAAATAAACTTTTATTGATATAATCACGACAGTGAGCTATAATAGGTGAAAAAGTACTTAAACAGTAGCAGAGACAAATTGAGTAGTTTCTGGATCAAAGACACCAATCTCCAATAAATTATTTTTTGTCACATAAATCTGGGATAGAAACCTTTGTTTCGCTAGTACATGGTACACTGAATGAACTATTTTTGATCGTATTCAAAGGCCTTCAAACAAGTCATGTCTCCCCAAGTCAAATATTTAACAACGTCTATAAGGTTCTCTATTAACCAAAGATTGCTATGCAATTTAGTGATATTCATTGAGAATATATTGAGAATATATTTTGCGATAATTATTATCAGCACCAAGATACCTTCGTCATTGTAAACATTCTCTCTCTCGGTCCGATTGTGCTTCTTGTCATAGAGAAGTTTCATCATAAAGAAGTTTCGTATAAGGACGAAAACACCGCATATAAGGAAGTTTGCACATCATATAAGGACGAATGCACCGCATATAAAGAAGTTTGCACATTATACAATGACAAAAGAACAGCATATAAAGAAGTTTGTACATCATATAGCCTGGGACGCTTGTATTATCGCTGTACATAATGTTATTATCAGTACACAATAACATCGATCTGTTTTTGCTGCATTGTTACAGATTGTAAAGTTTCTCTGATTTTCCATCTATTTATTTCTATAAAAACTATCAGTCAATCTAATAGCGTTAATGTAAATATAACCGCATATGGAGGTTGACCCAGATTAACGTGCCATGGGGGAACAACTCTATATTATCGCGGCATTTACCTAAATTATGTGCGGTAGCATGCACATATTATAATAAACACAAATTTCTACTTGGTGATAAGGCGTAACGTACACGCTTGCACTGGCTTAAAATGTTCACCAAAAGAAAGGAATTAATGACTAACATACAGTTATAAAAACTTAGATGTTTAATTCGGTATTAAGAAATAAAATTAGATTTTTTTCCCCCAAATAATCACATGAAAACATAAATGTGTATTTTGTAAATAAAACTGTGGTTGCTAAAATTTAAAATTTCCTTACTGCCTGTAAGGTCGACCCTCGAGTTGATTCACAGCATTGGGTTATTATAAACACTAACATGCACTGAAAAACCGAAATACACCGACATACAGTTATATTTACACGTATATATCTGTGTACACACATTAATTGTGATTTGGTTTTGCTTGAATAGTATTAAAGAGCAAAATAAAATATAATTCGAGCAATTCTGATACGAATTATTTACTTTTAACCTCGTTATAGCTAAATTCATGCAATGGCGTCACTAGGTCATACATGATACGATAGATACTATCAACTAAGAATTAATACATACACAGAATGAAATTGAAAAGAATAAAAAAAATACTCTCCGACATAACATTATATATTTACTGTAACTTTTAGAGATACAGTTTTAGATAAATAAATAGCAATTTATTTATTAGTTGTTAAAAGGCTTCCCAATATTTGTCAATATTAAAATGTACTTTTATACTAATTTTGTTAATGCGACAGTTGATTGTAAAGGTGTTAAGAAGTCTGCTTGAAAGTATGTGAATGGGCAATATTCATAAAGAAGTCGGAATTGATGACTTCATTTAATGCCCTAAGACACACAAATAAGTAAGTTAGTTTTGAAGTTGAATGTTGGATAGCGAAAATGGATCCACCAAGTTTTATTATCATTTGCAATCCATAATTTTGTTTAACAATTGTTGTTTTAATAATGAGCGTGAACAGGTTCTGACAGCAAATGGGGTCTTTTCGGGAATATGACTTTCCTGCTAACATGCTCTTACCACGTTTTAAATCAATATTTTGATTATAGTCCATTTGTGCCGAATTTTTCGTTGAAATGAATGCAGTCATATCGAAAATGAGTTAAGTGGTTTTAAAACTGCAATAAACCTACTTTTACTGTCCATTCCGAATTCAGCGACTCGAAAACGATTGTTTACTTAATTTTAATAAGAGGTGGGATCAAAGAGAGAAGAGAGGGGAATAAAGATGTATGCAGTTAATTAGAACATGAATTAAACGACTTAATACAACATGAATTAAATCTTCTCACACCGTTAATTCCAGAGATTATGTCCATTATGCAACGAATGAATCTTTATTATACCACTTTCAGAACGAACAGACGTTTATGATACCTGTTAATAAAGTACGACAGTTTGACGAGTTGCTTTAACTAAGAATAAAGTAAATAATTCGTATCAGAATCGCTCAGATCATATTTTATTTTGCTCTTTACTACTATTCAAACAAAAAACACCCCCAACAAATCACAATTCATATGTATATACCAATATATACACTAAGAACATGTCAATACAAGTGTATTTTGGTGTTTATAGAATTTGATCATATATATTTATTATAACCTGTCTTATTATACAATTATATGTATAAACCAGTCGAACAAACTACTTTATTACCTCCGCTTCAAGAGAGGACGTCATAACTTTCGATATTGATGGTGATAATTATTGTCCATAGTCTGGGTAAATCCTTTTAATTATTGTTATCTTTTATGTATCTGAAATAGCTAAACTCTTAGTGTAACTGCTAAAGAACGGCATTAATATCAACTCAAATCAAGATACTTAAACTTTGTATCTTTGCTCGTTTCGAGCTACAACAGTTTCCAAGTGTATAGTAGCAGTCATAGGGGTTTGTTACTAATTGGGTGTCTAACTTGTAATACTATATTTATATTATTACAGGTTAGGCTCTTATTTTATTTTTGTAACAAACCCATCTGGTAGAAGTCACAGGTGCTCGACGCAAGCTTGATGTTGAGAAAAAAAAAAATAGCCCGCAATAATTCAGGAGTGACAAAAATAACGTGGGACGCTGTATTATCGCGGTACATAATGCTGAGATCAGTACACAATAAAATCGATCTGTTATTGCTGCATTGTTACAAATTGTAAAGTTTCTCTGATTTTCCCTCTATCTATTTCTATAAAAGATATTGGTCATCCCATTCGCGTTAATGTAAATAAAACCGCATATGGCTGCTGACCCAGATTACAGTGCCATGGGAAAACAACTCTGCATTATCGCAGTATTTACCAAAATTATGTATGGTAGCACGTACATATTATAATAAACACAAATTTCAACTTGGTGATAAGATGTAACGTCCACGCATGCAATGGCAGAAAATTTTCACCAAAATAATGGATTTAATGACTATATTGAATACACTAATGTCAGCTAAGTTTAAATCCATGATAATTATTGTAGTAAAAAAAATATGTATCACTTTGTCTGAATTAAGTGCAATGTGGGCAGAGAAAACTAGATATATAGGAATAAATCAATTATTAATAATATTATTCTGCGATAATATAGCATTGGACTATAAATCAAATTACCTCCATGATCCGTTTTGACATAGGAACCTGTCTATATAAGAAAGTAACTTTTTGAGCCAATTATATTTTGCAGTTGACTGGTGTATTGTATAGTGTACATGTTTTAAAATGAGTCGCTTGTATGCGATGTATATGCAGTGAAGAAGACAATGTCTAATTCTTACATATAACAGGATTTAATGGTAAGTAATAACTTACTTTTGCATCTACCACTGTTCGGTAATTAAAGAAGGTATGTATCATAGATTCGCAAACATGTTATATGTAGTTTTTTTTTACCAGTTGTCACATGAGTGCAGTGTTGTCCCAGCAGGCAAATTTCATGAACTTTGCATGATCAGGAGCCCATAACTTCAGTTTGGTGCAAGGTAGAAAAGTCACTGATGGTTTGATGAATAGAAAAATATCTCAGAAGTCAAACAAGTCATAGAGTATGGTCATGTGCTTTTAAAGACCAGAAATAGCAGGGTCATGGGTGGAACAAAGTAGTTGGAAGTTACTTTCTCTCTTATATCTCTTATATAGTGTGATAGCCAGGGTCTTTTATCAGTATGGGTCATGGGGGTAATCTGAGGTATTTTTGTCACTCTATGATTTGTTTTCCTTCAGATTATTGTAGGTGTTTTTCTCAACATCAAGCTCTTGTTGAGCACCTATGTACTGGTATAGGTCATGCAGGCATTCAGCACTAGGTCATACAGGCATTCAGCACTGATTATTTCAATAATCGATGTAATTAATTAGAATTTGATTGTAGTGGTACACCCCATACAAGTTTTGTTGGAGTGGGTGTTAATGGGTTTGGTTATCATTGTCTAGAGGTGATTGCTGATGGTGTAATTTGCCTGAGACAAGTAAATATCAATAGAAATTGAGAAAATATTGGGTGGAATAGATAGGGAGCTGAGTTGGTATATAGAACAGAATAAAACGAGCCCATTACAAATAAAAGCAAAATTTAATCAACATTTCTAACAATAGAGTTCATAAAGTAATAATACAATATGATAGAAAGATGCACTTCTTTCTTTTGACTTAATGTCATGCACAAATTTTCAAATACAAAGAAGTAATGATACCAGTAGCTGATCTGTTAGGTGATAGAATTTAAATCATCACTTAGATCACATTGAATATATTGAAAACATTGCCTTGTACAGTTTTTAGAACCTGAGAATTTTGATTGAGTCTGAAATCTGCTGTGACTTTTTCCTTTTACTTCCATGTGTTGGTAAGTTCAGATATCCTTCACTTTGACTTTCTTTTCCAAATTTACAGGTGCCCTGTCCTTTTTGCTCCTTTCAACTTTGTGTCTAATTTGGGTTCATAAAATGTAATACATAGAGTGTAGATTGTAGAGTTTAGAACTTTAAGCTATCCCAGCCCCTCCAAAAAAACAAAAAAAAACCAACCTAAATCTTCCGTCAAATTATGCTGTGAGAATAAATCAATACTTTTCCCCTCTCATTCATTTAGATAAATTCTATCCTAATTTCAAACAGATCCTAGGGCTATCTATTTTAACTGGCACTGACAGACCATAAATAATCTCATCTCACAAAACTAATGGTCAACTTAATGGCTATTCTAACACCCCTACTGAGACATTAGTTTCAGGCTAATCTAAAATTTTACAAATGAATGAAATTCCTTGCTGCTGTATTTATATCAGCAATCAAGTAGTTATCATACATGAACTCAAATATAGGTCAAAGAATTCATATGGATTCTAGCATTACAACTAAAATACGACCAAAAATTCTAAATGTATGGTTTCCACTAGTAAATGGACTACAGTATAAGTTCAACAAGTTGTCAATGTTTGTAAAAAGAAAAATATTGTACAAACTCAACACAGGTATACCATATCAAGAAATTGAATCTATGAACTTAAACAAAATAAATTCATGCAAAAATATAAATCGTACAAATCATCATAGTAATGTCAGTGAATTGCATAAGATTGTTGCAAATGCCTTGTTTTTCCAAGCTCTTATATTCAGAACATGTCTGTCGATTTTCCCAGACAATTCCTTTCCCTGGATGATTTTCTACCAGCGAATTTTGTTCTAAATTCAGCTGAGCCTTTCTTTTTAACTTTTCTCTTGTATGAAAAAGTGCAGACTAATTTTTAATTTTTTTTTGCACATTTAAACTGAAGAGTTTTCCAGGCTCCTTTCACAGCATAACTATTTGGAATGAAATACACTTCCCTCCCGAACAATGTTGAAACAATGTGGTTCATATGGCAACCTCTGTTATCTAACTGATTCTTGGTAACTTTCAAACATGATAGTTTTTCATACTGATCAGATTTTGACCCCTTCCTGGTCAGTTAAAACAGGCTGAGCCCTTAATTATATATTGATCACTTCTGACTTTGGCTGAACCAATTCGTATATTATGGCTCCTTAAATGTGGCCATTCCCCCATAAATCTGGTTAATAGTACACATGTCTAACTAAATGTGGTCTATCACAATCAGTAATAACAATACAAAAATCAACCTAAAACTTTGGTCCTTTACATTGATTTTACGTACCTGTAAATGGCAATTATTCACTTTATTTGGATCTTCATACATCCATATTCCTTTTGAAAATCATTATTTACACACTCTGAGTTGTCTAAAGCATTGTCCGTTGCATATCACTGCCAGCTCACTTCTATCTGCGTGTGTTTGAGTCTCTGGCAGAATCAGTGTAAGTATGTGAGAATGCTTGCCAGTAGCTTTCTGTGGCATTTTCTTGGGTTCTTCTTACACCAGTTATAATGGCTGCCATGTATGGCCTATCTTGTGCTGAAAAATGATATTTAACCCTAAAACAATAAAAAGTAACATTTACATGCCCCAAGAAGTACAAACTCAATATCAATGTACAATTTTTTTTTTTTTTGTAATTTGTTCTGCACAGCATCATGAATGATATCCAAAATTGATTTTCATTGAATTTTCACGTCAGCATCTCGTAGCTAAAATTGCAGAATTTATTTGTGCATAAATGATTTAAACATAATTCACATTCCCATATAGTGCAACATGATTCATTTGTCATATGCTGCTAAAGACTGGACTGCATTCTGTCATGTTTGCCCTGAGTTTAGGAAGTGTCAGTTTTTGGTGCTGCAAAGAAATCAAAGGAAGACAACTACATTATGGCCAAATAGGAAGGCTAATCATGTATTAATATACAAATCAGCTCTTCCACAGGTCATGGCAGCATTAAAATATTTGATATAAACAGACCACCCTTTTTTAGAATGTATTTAATGAGATGTATTTCACTCTATGTTGATTGGAACTGTGTTGAAATACTTTGTGAAATGAATTAGCTACTTTTAGCTATATTTAATGATGATAACTTGATAATTCTCTAAGCTATAGCCATGGATATAATTTGTGATGTTGTGCAAAATTAGCCATAGAAGTAATTATCACAGTTGCTACATTAATTATTTATTTCTTTTTTTCAGGTCTTCATTTCTTACTCATTGGTGCAAAAATAAAATCAGTTGTCTGATCACATGTAGAAGTAGTGTATTTTGTGTCTCAGTCAATGTGGCATCTGAAGCATTTGAAAACATGTAAATACATATTCTCTTTTGTTAAAATCTCATTTATAAACACTTTATTGCATATGCTATCTTATAATTTAAGTTTGGAGCAAATTGCCATTTATTATGACTGAGTGAGGTCATATGAATTGTGTTAGAAATAGGTAAATTGTAAATGAATTATAAAAAAAAAACTGCTTAAGTTGAAGTTTTTTTTAAAATTAGTAAAATTAGTAAAAAAAATTACAAATTATTATTTCGTGTGTACCCTGATACTGTGAATATACATGTAAAGCATTACATAATTGAGTATTGGAAGAGTCCATTTCTGATAGAGGACTGAGATTTTATTGGAGCCTTCAGATGTTACAAAGAAACAAGCATCATCTAGTTTTAATTAAGCTATTTCAAATCGTTTCTTAATGTTTCTTTATGGTATGATTATGTCTAATGAGTCAACAAGTTTTGTTTATCTTGTCAAGTGACAGCTCTTAAAATGTTTTAATCTTATAGAAAATAATTGACTCTTCAAAAACTCTAGAACAAAACTCAGTCCACTCTTTATTCAGCATGTACTTCTGTCATTTACAGTCAACAGTAGAGAGATTGGGCTGGTATCTAATGAAATTACCATAAGTAAAATGAATTTTAAGCCAACATTTTCAAGCCAGATGTTATAGACATTCCCATATTTTATTGTGTTGTGATTGATTGACAAATTTCATTATGAGAGTGGTCATTGGTGCTCGAACTACTGAGATAGCATAACTATACTCATCTGAAATATACAGACAGCCCTGCATGAAATAAATAATAAATTCTCAAATTATTTTTCACCATATCTGGACATTTGTGTCAGATGTGTTGCATGCCAAAGTAAGATAGTTTCTATGACAACCTCATCAGTTCCTGTATATGCTTAACATTTAAGGAAAGTAATTTAAAGTACATAAGCAAATTTTGTAAATCAGTTTGCTGCCAAAATATCTTAGATTTTTATGAAGTTGGGGACATTGTTTACATTAAAAAGTGTTTATTTTACAACATCTATTTGCTACCAAAAGATATCATACAAAACATTTTTGTGTGTGCTTAGCAGATGAAATATTCCTACTTTCTTGCTACTGTTATATTTGCATAAACAACTATTTGTGTGTAGTAGTTATGCTCAATAAAGATGGAAGATAGTTTCTCAAGTTTTCAGTTGGTAATTGATTTCATTTTACATGCTATTTTGAAGTTTGAGTGATGCAACTAATGTTTCAAGAACTAGAGATTTTCACCCTCTATTGATGCTTCCTTGATAAATTGCAAGTTGGCTAAAAAAGTTTGATAGCCCTTTGTATGGGGCCATTCTAAATCTAGAACATACCTTCCCATATTCTAAGTTTGATATTCAGCTCTCTGCAGGAGTTCAGTTTGTAAGTATCTCCATCTTGTGTGGATCATCTGCTTAATTGTATCAAAAGCTTTAATTTTTAAGCTGTGTACGAACTGAAGCACATGAAAAATAAAAATGGGAAGTATTCGTGTTTTTGTTCTCCATAAGAGACACATTATATATATATATATATATATATATATATATATATATATATATATATATATATATATATATATACACACACACATTGCGTTTCTTGCATTACATTCTCTTCTCCCTGTTAATTTCTCACTTCACCCTGTTCTCTCCAAAAGAAGTCACTTCTCCCTAAAATTCAAATCTAGTTTGATCCCTGTATTATTATTATTATTATTATTATTATTATTATTATTATTATTATTATTATTATTATTATTATTATTTCCAAAAAAATGTTTTCATCAACTATTGGTCTTCACATGCTTGATCATACTGTTGGAGTATATTTCTAAATATAATGCTATCATAAAATTGTTGTCACCCAAAACAAAATGCATGCTTATGACAAGCTTGCAGCAAGCTTTCGACAAGCTAGGTGAGCTCGTGCAAGTTAGTAATGGTGCTTGCACAAGCTTGCGCAAGCTTGCACGAGAAATATTTCAAAGTCTGCAAGCTTGTGCAAGCTTGCAAATGGAATTTTTCAAAGTCTGCAAGCTTGCAAAAAGAATTTTTTAGTCTACAAGCTTGCACAAACTTGCGCAAGCTTGCAAAAGGAATTTTTCAAAGTCTCCAAGCTTGCAAAAGTAAATTTTTTAAAAGTCTGCAAGCTTGCAAAATCTAAAGTACTGGATGTAAGTTTGCACATTCTTGCAATAATCAGTTATGAAACTTACGGACAGTTCTGCATCAGATCAGTACTTCTTGAAATGTTGAATATATGTTGTGACTAGATCAAATACTCTATATAGGAAACTACACTGTCAAATTAAAAGATGTTACTGGCAATCTAGTTTTTATTTATATCGTCTTTTCAGTATTACAAAATGCTAAGAACTTGTATCACTTGTGCTTAGCTGGTACATAAATAAAATATATTATTCCAACATTTCTCTATGGTTAAATTAACTATGAACATTATTAATATATGTCAAATTAAACTGAATTATTTCTTGAGCATGGAAAATATGAAATAGTATTTTCCTACAAATGTCTTTTTCTCCTTTTCAATTTTTACAGATATTGTACATGTTAGAGAAAAAAATGAGCTTTTTGGCATAAAGGAAATTTTTGAAGTGATGAACACTCAATTAGCTATGCAGTAATTTTGTGATGTAATGGAAGAGTGGGTAAAGATTCCTATAGTAAAATTTTGGAAAAAAGTAAAATATAGAGCTGATGGCAAAGTTAATTACAGACTAACTTGATGCAGCAAGATATTTGATAACAAGTAATTGTAAATCAATTTACCAATAATGTATGCACCATCAAATATCGTTTCAGTAAATCTTGTAATATTAACTTCTGGCATTAAGTTTATGAAAGAACTGTCATATATTTGTTTCAATGACAGTCTGCTGCTAGAAGAAAAGAAATAATTGTCAGTTATTAAATTATTAAATAAAATCTACAAATATATAGTTTTCGTTTTTCTTTGAGAGAGAAGTGCATCCCATTCTGCCTGGATTCTATAAATAAATGAGCTTTGTGAGTTTTGCTTGTTTGAAAAAAAATCAAATGAAAGCATGCAAGGTGAAGTGTGGCTTGCCGTGACAGAGACTTAATTTGGTATGTCATAAAAAGCGGTTATATCCCCTGTTTGGTATCAGTACACAATTAATAAAATCTGGTGCATTACCCACGAATGTAGTTCCAGTCTATTTTTAGATCACTTTTTCCTGTCTCCATTTGGTGGTGATACAAGAGTTAGATTTAGGCATTCTTGGTAAGCATTTAAAGGCAATTGTTTATTCTTTAGAATGTGAGCTTATTGTGTGGTTGTCTGTGTGTATTTCGGCGACAATGCACATTGAGTAATAAGGTCATGGTGATGATCCAGAAGTGAAATCCTTGTTCCTTTGCCTGGTGTTTTGTTTACAAGTCAGCCTCTCAAAAAAATGCAGGTCAACCCTTGACAAGAACTTCACCGTAAAGTCATCTTTGAAGGTATTTAAGATTAACATATGATTTGTATTGTCACACAGTGGAAAGTTCAGTATTGAGAGACAAATGTAGAGACTATATAGTAAAATTAATTGTGTTCTATGGCCGTTTACATTTTTTTTTAGTAGACTGGTTTACGAACTGTAAATATACATGTAACATATTTAAGTCCAAAGAACATAATACAACCATTGTAGCATCCCGTTTATGCAGGCACAATTTTTCAGGTTGATCCATAACAATTTACCTATTTAATTTGCTAAAATTTCATTGCCTGCTGAACTATTATATGTGCAGTATCCGATCCTATAATCAGAGAGATCATCTGAAATCACGGAGTTACAATAACGGTAAGTAAATTCAAAATTGGTTCATACTTGGCCAGTTTTTTTTACTTTAGTTAGGCAGTAGCATTTTTCACTTTTACGATTTAAATATGTTAAAATATGACTTTGCAATGTTGCTTCACCCAATGATTGAGAGGCAATGCTGCAGATAATTATTATTTATTGCTACACTTGCCAAATCGATGCAGTGCTATCAGTTATCGACAATAGGGTTATGGGATTAAATGCTTGTTTGTTTCCATTATTGTTAGGGTATTTTTCCTCTCGCATATCAAATCAACAATTGTTCAGAGGTAGTTATATTTAATTCTTTTCATCCTAAAAGAAGATGGCCATTATTTTATTTCAAAAGTCTTAAGGTACATAACCAGATTTTTGTTGTTCAAAACTCACAAGTGCCATTCATTTGACATGTGTCATTGACCTTTCAAAGTGAATAGTAAAACTAGAATTTCATGTTCATTAAAAGATGATCTTGAATATCACTGATGATTCCTGGACTTATTAAGTGATTTTGGAATAATGATCTAAAATTGAAATACTTTTGCCAACGAGGTAAATACTCATTTGTTTTTTCCTGATTACAGTACATGTTCCTGTAATCCATTTCAGTGGATGATACCTGACTCACAAGAAGCAGAGGAGGATGCAGAATTTTATTCTGAGGATTTTGTTTAGCAAAAGTGATTTAGAGTAATTCTAATGGCATTCTTGTTTTCACCTAATAGTTTATCATCGTGGCAGATGAGAGGAAGTCTATTTGACACCATCCTCCCCCAAATGGATTTCCACATGGAAGTAAATCAGTGTAACATTTCCAAAGCAATACATAACAAAAGTATGAGGAGTTTGCACACAGATCCCATTCATATGCTATTATTTTCATCTGATTAAAGATTTTTAAATGATTTGATGACTTCAATCTTTTTTATTGTGACAGTAAGATGTCATTCTAATTGATGTTCACCACATATTAACATTTTTATTATAGTATTTGATATTACATACTTTTCGTACATCAAGAGCTAGAAAAATGGAGGTATGTGACCTTGTATAGAATAATTCAATCAATGCCATATCAGTTCTTCTGATGCAACTTAGGTCAGCTTTTTGTGTAAGCTTTCAAAAGCTTCAAATCAATGAGCTTGTGGTAAGCTTGCCTCAAGCTTGTCACAAGATTCCCTATTACTAGCTTGCGCAAGCTAGCAGTGGTTTCAAATCTAAGCTTGCCACAAGCTTGCAATATGTAATCTTGCGCAAGCTAGCCATGGTTTAAATCTAAGCTTGCCGCAAGCTTACAAAACAAGCTTGCAGCATGCTTGCCACAACCTTAAAAATAAGCTTGCAATTTTGGTTTGGGCAATTTTCCCTCTATATATTTTTTGCGATAGTTTTTTTTAATGTTTTTATGTATTGCTTTATTTTGTCTTTTCCATATTGGCTTTTTATTGTTTTAAATACAATTTTTAGACTTTTAAGAGACAGTGATAGTACTGAGTTAAATTCTTTGATATGCTTCTTCTTTATATATGTAATATTAATAATGATAATAATAGGTGCATAATTTGATAAGACAATTGTATATTTAATAAATGTAGGTAATGAAATCATTTGAATTGAAAATAAAGGTACATTATGAAAGAACCATTTGCAGATATCCATGTACAGGTGTAGTCATAACATTTCTTATAATTTACAGATATCATGCTATCTTCCAAAGATGGACATCATTATATCTGTATATGTGAAATACAGAAACATACATGTAGGCTTAAAATTGGAATTCTTGTAGCAAAATTACTTTGTTTCATTTGTCTGGAGCAGATCACATGAAGTTCTAAGATTGAGAAATAAAATAACACCATTGTTATTTGTAATAAACATCAACATTTGATTCTGTTGCAAAATTATTGTAAAAAAGTTTTATATATACAAGTATCAGTCCAGTAATCATCGAGTTATCTCTGGTATAATTCTGCCTAATTTTTTATATATCAAAAGCACATAACCGGTATCTAGTCAGGTTCTGGTTGTATTATCTGTATATGCATTAATTACTTTTATGATGTAATGTAATACTTTTTAACTGTGACTGAGTTTATATAGTTAGTTTAAGTGGATACTGATTAGATCTTTTTTATGACATAATTGTTAATGGCCAAATAAATGTAACACAGCTTGCCATTTCCATGGTGTTAACAATGGTAGCATAGCAACTGTTGAGCATTTCGAAAATTTGCACTTTGTTTCATTGTATCTGCACCTGTTCTCCACTTTCAGCACTGTGGTATATACTTGATTATAAGATGAATCCAACTGCAGACTGCAAAGACCTAGTCAGCCATTGCATGACACACCTGCAGATCTGGATCTGTGCCATTTGTTAGGAGTAATCAGTAGAACAAACAGCATAGACAATAATCTGCAGTCACATTATGCTATGGCAGTTCAAAATCTCCATTGCTTGAAGTGTGACTCAACTTATGTATGTATGTATGTATGTATGTATGTATGTATGTATGTATGTATGTATGTATGTATGTATGTATGTATGTATGTATGTATGTATGTATGTATGTATGTATGTATGTATGTATGTATGTATGTATGTATGTATGTATGTATGTATGTAAGTATGTATGTATGTATGTATGTATGTATGTATGTATGTATGTATGTATGTATGTATGTATGTATGTATGTATGTATGTATGTATGTATGTATGTATGTATGTATACATACATATATATATATATATATATATATATATATATATATATATATATACACACACACACACACACACACACACATACACACAGAGAATATCTTATTATACTGGTGGTGGGGGCCACCACTGAGTATTAATGTGTGACTTTTTAGTCATGTTTTGGCTGGAAAGGGGTCATGCTGTTTTTGTAAGGTTTAATGCCATTTTTCAGCACAAGAGAGGCTATACATGGTGGCCAGTGGTGGAAAAAGAATCCTGGACCCACTAGAAGCTACTAGCAAGCTTTCTCTCATACCCATGGTAGCCTAACTTAAGACTCAAACCTATGCAGACAGGGAAAGGGGTCTGTTGGTTGAAATAGATCAGAGATTTATTTCTATAATTTTTCAACATGGTTAAGTTGCTTATGTAAAGTGAAATGACTTATGTGCATAATTGTTAGCTGCCATATTGCTGGCACTTGGGTTGTGCTACACAGTGGAAACTATTTAAATTGGAAATCATATTAATTTAATCATTTAATTATCGTGGAAGATATTATTTCAGAATGTTGAAACAATAAAAAAAGAAAACATTAATAATTTGTATTCAATTCTGGTAGCCACTCTGTTGGCCTAGTGGTTAGAGAGTCAGCTTCTGATGCAGGAGGTTGTGGGTTCAAACCATGGTCAAGTCATACCACTGTTAGAGAATTCCTGTGTTGAGGTACATGGTTGCCAGTCTTATTACAAACAATTTTGGGCAATGCACACTGTCTAAATGTCATTTTCTTGGCAAATCTTGTGTTCAAAATATAATGTTCATGTTTTAAAATATGATGTTAAATGGAAATGTTTCTAAATGTGATCTTTATGTTACAAAGAGTGATCATTTATGACTATTATTTTGAAGTATTTGTGTGTTCATTTTTTGTTGGTCCACTTAGGAAATCATTTTTTGGTCTTTGTTCTAGGTGCTCAAATGAAGATGAATACAGAAGTTCCAATTACACACACACATGCACACACACACACACACACACACACACACACACACACACACAGAGGGCTAAAGTTTTCCTATTAAGTGGCTCTAATATTGTAAAATAGGAAATATTGTACTGTGCAGTATCCCTTGTTATGCATATTGATTTCGTTCATCCTTCAGATTCTGGGGTTTGATGTTGTTTATTATATTAGGTTCAAGTTCACTACTATAAGATAATGGCAGCCAAAAGTACAACAGAGATCCTGGCACGACTTCGTAACCTCATGAGGAGAACTAGTGCTGGACCCATTCATGCTTACATTGTACCATCAGGAGATGCACATCAGGTAAGTGTTTTCTTTATCCAAGACACTAAAAAGTACACAAAGTTTACATGAATCTCTGATAAAACACCTTGTATAATTGTCTTCCAAATACAATTAGGACTTCACGATAAAGCTAGGTGGAGGGGGCATGCATTTACTTTTGTTGCAAATACTCAGATTTTCTGTAGCATAGAGTATATAGGACACTATGCATTTTTGCAAATTGTGATATTATTATAGAGTCATGTTATTTTTCACCAGTTCTTTCAGTAGCTGTGTTTTGAAAGAATTGGGGGACTATTGTGATTCAGTCCATAGGAGACTAGATACATGAAACCAAGGTCAATCGGCCTCTCAGTGACCAGAGCTTTTCAGTCAAAAATTCTCAAAAGATGCACCTCACTTTGTAATGCATCCCTGTGATACACCCTGTTTTTCCCATGACACTTCCCTTTTTATATTTTTAGTCAGCCATGACTGATCTGCAGGATAGCTGATGGCAAGACTTATATGCATATAGCCAATGTGACTAATGAACAGTTAATTCTTCTGTCATGTTATAACTTTGAAAAAAAATTGTTCCTTTAAATATGTAAACAAAATCGATTTTTGGGCAAATATGTCCTGTCCATTGCAGTTTTAATTGTTGATTAAATTGGTGACAATGCATATATAAATAGAAAAATAATTATAATGATGTAGGATGAGTTGGCTTAAAAGCACAAGATTTCTTGCATGTCTGGAAACTGCCTAAGCAAAGCATTTTGATTAAAAATTTTATTAATTGGCAATAAAAATGTTAAAGTGCTGATATTGGGAACTCAGTATGACTTCTCAATATTTTAATTAGGATTTAATTTTGCCCCCTGAGGACTCATTAAAATATCCCATTGTTTTATTGCAGAGTGAGTACATAGCTCCATGTGACAGCAGAAGATCATTTATAACTGGTTTCACAGGATCTGCTGGTAGGTTAAGTAAAGTTCAGTATAGCCTAATTTATAATACATTGCCCACCATTGAAATTTATTCCTGTAAACAAGATGTCATTTGAGATTTAAAAAACACCTAAAATTAGTATTTTTTAAAATTATATTTTTAAATGATTAGAACTAATCTAAATAGTACTAATTATATTCCACAGATTCAATTATAACTGAATAAACCATTTCAACTGGTAAGTAATCTGTTCTTTGCACCTACTTATCTAATTGTTATTAATGGGAGGTTTGTCAGTTAAGACCTGGCATAAGTATAATCATACTACAGTACAGCTGACATGTATTATCAGAACTCCACACATCATGGTGGGGGTGGAGAGAGAGTGGAGGGTATTAAGAAAATACTCTCCACCATCTCTCCATGCATCATGATGGAGTTGCCATGACAACTAATGGAGAAATGCTTTGCACACTGCTCTTTCTCAAGGAGACATTGAAGATAGCCACTGTGGATTGGATGTGGTCTCTATCAGATGGGCATGATTTACCCCTACAAGCATGCTTTTTAGTAGCTTATGAAGAGAGAGAGAGAGAGAGAGAGAGAGAGAGAGAGAGAGAGAGAGAGAGAGAGAGAGAGAGAGAGAGAGAGAGAGAGAGAGAGAAAGGCTGAATATATATGTACACAACTATGAACTTTAAATAATTCTGTCTGCAGTGTATGGAGCTGGTCATTTAATTTATTCTTTCTGATTTTTTTGTTCTTTCATTCATCACAAGATAAATTTGTTTCAAATAATATAATCCTTTGGAAACTTTAATGGTCATTACTCTCTGACTTGACATGAGACCCACCTTGAGTGTTTTTTGAGGTTTTAGGTTATTCTAATGAAGAATTGGCTTGAGCAGATGTCTGCAGACATAAAGGGAGTGACCATTGTAAACACTTATAAAAGTTTAGCATCAGAACATCATGTTGCACATGTTGTGTCTTTTACACCTCAAATTATGGTGTGTCATTAACAGTAGAAATTTTATAAATGTTCCTAATTAATCTGACCTCAGTGTATTGTTGAAACAAATAATAATATGGAAATATCAAATCTTAAATGTTCAACAAATTGAAGTCATTCTGGGTAGTTGAATTCATATTGTCCTATTATTTATTTGTTTTTTAAGGAAAAATAAAAAAAAACATTTTTATCATGATAGAAAAAAACTAATCAGTCATATATAGATGATGAATAAATGACATAACTGTACTATAAATCTAAGATATTAGCAACAGGGAGGGTGAATCTTACAAAATTTTTGCTCGTGTCGTTAATTATAATTATCTACTCCATTAAACACAACCAAAATATTACAGTTATCTCTAATCACTTTAGGTATCTGTGTATATCTTTGAGTAACATAAATCACGTTTGTGTTTTTGTGACGACCTCGAGAAAATATTCTAGCTGGATTAGATTGTTTGTCCAACATCACATCATCATATACTACGAGATTATTAATGAATCCATCTAAGTTATCTACAGACGGGGCTTCATCTATATCTGTGATAAAATCAATAATGTCTTCACCGTCTTTATTAACTGATTTTGCTTTCTCGTTAAAATCTTTAAGTACTTCGTAACAATGCTGATCATCCACAGAAGGTGCTATTCAATATAGTTTGTTCCATCTCATCCATCTCATTATTAAATTTAATAATAATTGTGTTTTACCTGATCCAGATGGACCTATTATAATCATTCTTATTGAATTTGGTAATGCTGGATGGTGTTTTACTGGTTCTTGTTTTCGTGTCGCCGAAAAATCAATTATTGTATCCATATTATTATTAACATGAATCTAAATTGTTTTCGATGTAGATCATCTACACCCACCATTGGATTGACAACAATAATAACGAAAAATAAATGACGTGCATTAACGGGTAAATGTAAAAATGCGGCACGAAAAAATATAAATTTATCTCCATGTCTGATTCAGGGACAAAGATAGGTGGAGATATAGCTGCATCATTAGGAAAATTACCCGGATTACCATGGGCTAAGTATATTGGTGAGAAACACCTTCCTGGATATAATTATTGTGGTCCTGGAACTCGACTTGATATCTGACTCGATAATCAAGACCAACCAAAACCAGGAGAGCATCCAGTAAATAAAATTGATCAAGCATGTCACATTCATGATGTTGCTTATAAAAGTAAAGATTTGCAGCAGCGGCATCTTGCAGATGTAAAATTGATTCATGCATTAAATTCTATACCTAATAAATCTGTTAGAGAGAAACTCGCTAGTTTCCTAATAAAATCTACTATGAAAAGTAAATAATGTTAGGGGCTGGTAATTAATTGTATAATTATTATAATGGAATCTATTTATTATAGCCTAAGATGGTATTGGAGGGGTAAAGCAGCGATCACTAAACTTGCTAAAGCAGCAAAAGTTTCACATTCTGTTGCTGTAAATTGGTTAGCACGACAGGCAATATGGCAAATTTATTTACCACCACCAAAAAAAATTCAATATGCACATTTTGATGTCTGTATTCCTAACGAAGTTCACCAAGCAGATATTTTGTTTTTACCACACGATACTATTAAAACACGTGGACGAAAGTCACGCACATACAAATACGCATTGACTGTTGTTGATATTGCAAGTAGATATAAAGAAGCTGAAACATTATCAACAAAAACAACATTTGAAGTTGCATCTGTGTTTGAGCGAATTTATCAACGTGGTGGTCTACAGTGGCCAAAACTATTACAAGTAGATCCTGGTAAAGAATTTCTTGGCGCAGTATCATTTTTGATGAAAAAACATAATGTTACAATCAGACAAGGGCATACTGAAATTCACCGTGATCAAGCAATCGTTGAATGATTTAATCGAACACTTGCTGAGCGGTTATTTGGATATCAATATGCGAAGGAAATATCTGCTGACTTTAAGTCCGGTGAGAGATCTCGTGAATGGGTTGCAAGGTTACCAAGTGTGATATCTGCATTAAATGATGAAATTACTCGTGCAACTTCTATTAAACCTTCTAATGCAATAACAAAAGATATATACCACGTAGCGATGAATACGGACAACGAGGTCAACAACCAGTATTAGGTAATGTGATTGTGAGATATTTATATGAACCAGGGGAGCAGTTGGAGGGTGGCAAAAGACGAGCTACTGACCCTATTTGGAGTGTGACCACACATACAATTTAAAGCGTGGTTAGATCCAATGGAAGACCACCCATATACAGACTAGATTCTACTGCCCTTCAACGTGGATTTGTGTGTGAACAATTGCAAGTAGTTCCTGCAGATACACAATTACCACCGCATTCACTTATGTAAATTAGCACTATGGCATCCAGCGCCCTGACGTCGATTACATTCAAGACAGGTCAGCATCACATTTTCACGTGTGTGATCAAGATCACTATTTATTCTGTCTACGGTAAATTGTCTTGGATTATTATTCGAATATTGCCATAACATTATTGTGTTACAATTTGCACAGTGATTATTCTGTATTTGTTTTAGTTTTATAATAAATTCAGTATCAATATCAAAGTCACGTTTATTTTTTTTGTCACATTGTTTATAAGATGCTATTTTTTTCTTTATTACATCAGCATCATTAGTAATCTCCTCAGTTATCACATAATCTATAATAATCCTATGTAGTTGAGTTATTCGTCTGACGCGAGATACGGCAAGATATACTAAATTTGACAACTCGATTCGATCATCTACAATCCAGATATTTGTATCAGAGATAGTTAATCCCTGTGACGAATGAATCGTTATAGCGTATCCTAACGTCTACGGTGATTTATCTATACTCAATGCGCTCTCAACAGAATTTATATCTATCAAAATAATATCATTCAATACCAGATTTTGTACTCGGATACTTTCAGTATCTCCACCAGGAATTTCAACATCAATATTCTGTCATCGAGTATCTGCTGGGTGATAACATAATGGTACTGGTAGATTTGAAAATTTTTCTTTATGTAACGTAAATAATTTCTTCTGCAATTCATCACGAACTATCTTTCTCCTTGTGACTATCAAATCAGTGGGTCTCCATAAAGTCCAAAAATCATTCATGGTAGGTTCTGGAATTATCTCACGCATTATTTCACATTGTATTTTATCTGGTTGTAGTCTGATTAATTTTTTAAGTTCTTTCAGCAGTTCATCAATAGCTCTATGATCATCATATATTTCTTCATAATATTCCACATTATTCTTTAGCCATTCATGTGGAGACTGTCCAACAAAAGGCGGTGGTTGACCATGATTGCCACACATAATCACAGCAGTATTTTTTGTTAATAACCATTCAAGAAATGTTTTTAGTGTTTCTAACAACACTGTACATATCTTGTTCCATATAAAATACTTAGGTATATATTTTTCACCCATTCGCTCAGGAGTCCACGTATCTCCACACCATCTAAAAAAACTATGATAAGTGCAAGTTTTAACACCTCGTTCTTTTATCTCTCTCTGGCTAGTTTATGTGTAGGTGTCAAAACGATCATATCTGAATTGTTGTTTATAAATAATTTAATCACACGAGTTGTTTTACCCGACCCTCCACACCCATTAAGATAAACAGTCTTATATCTAGCCACAGGATCATACACATATGGTGCAGATGACTTTGATATTGGATTATTATTTCTGTAATATATTTCCTTAATTTCAACGTCAGCAAATTCAGAATAACTAAGTATATTTTCTTGCTTTATCCTCCATGTCCCCCACTCACCATTACCGAGTAGCGGATTTAATAAATCCTTATATTTAGCAACTCTAACAGCATGATGAGGAAATCTATTTATCATTGACAGTAGGTTTATAGAAACATAGGCTAGCATTGAAGATCTTAAATGAGTAAACTGCGGTGAATCGCCCTCAATATAGCTAACAATGGTACCTAGTTTGGTCCCATCTGATAAAAAAGCATTACTTCGGCTTATAAATGTGTTTTTCTTCATTGTATCATTAATTATAAAATCTAACTTAGTATCGTCCATAATCAATCTTGTACAGCGTCGTTTATGACCATATGAACTACCTTGAGTAAATTTACCAATTATCTTTCTACCAAGATCTTTTGCACGCTTCTCATCATGTTCATCTCTACATTTACGTATATTATTAGTAATTTTAATAATATCATCTTCGGCAAGATTAGGAAATTCTTTCCTGGCATCATCAATATTAAATCCATCCGGTTCTGGTAACCAAACTTGCTTTTGTGTACTATAGGATATAATCGCTTCATTAACCTTTAACGATATTAATATTCCAACATCAAGCATATATCTTAATAATACTATTGGAGCCCAACATTTTCTGAAAGGTGTTTACCAAACCAAGCATAAGTAATAGGATGGAGATCTTTTCTGAACTCAAATGATTCTACATATGCAAATCCCGTTAGGTCAAAATCTGGTAAGGGTCCATTTATTGAAACTCTAGTCGTGTCATGTGTGAGGTGTCCGAATATATCAAAATATTTAGAACACTCACCATATCCAAGAAAACTCCCAGGGTAACATGCAGCCATATTGACTGAGATAACATTATAATCGTATTTAGTATTCCATAATCCACCGTGCCCATATTCTATGCAACTTTTTTTGTATATCCTCAATAAATTCTGATCTTGTAGGTTTCCATGAATTATTTTCTTGAGCGAAATGGGCCGCTACCACTGGTATGATAAAACAATTATTCAGTAGTTGTCTAACTTTGACCTCGTCAGAAGTATATTTTAGTGCAAGATTTCTCATTTCTTCATAAACAGATTCTGTACTATAAATATCACCATTAGGTCGTACAAATTGATCGTAATCGTGTTCCGAACTCTGAAATAACCAAAGAGATACAGGATCATTTTTACTGATATTTTTAATAAAACCAAATATATGACCACTATAAAATTTTACCATTCTGTCTCGTGGAAATACAGTTACTACATCAGTCCATGCATGTGCATTATGATCAATAATTGTTATAGGACTTCCATTTCTTATATATTTTGGTTTGTATCTCTCCTGTTAGTGTTTTTACTGTTATTGGAAATCTTAATAACTTTTCTAGCTTAGCAACATCCTTAATAGATGCACCTGAATTTTTAACGGTCTCTCCCCATTCACATATTTTTTTGTTTCTTAAATCTGTTAAGCCATTACCACGCATCGCATTTGTAAAATGTTCAGTAATGCGTTCAGCCAAGCATTTTATTTTTAATTTTGACAGTCTCATCGGTTTGAGATCCGAAATATTAGGTTTATCATTCAGTAGAAACAATCCATATACCACAGCAGTAACTGGATACCCTCGCTCAAAATACAGTCTTTCAATACCAGTCAGTATTCGATGTTTGGATTTGTTACTTAATAATATCATTTTATTATTTCCAGACTGTATAAGAATAGGATTTCTCTTGTCATGAATCATCCATATATTATCATCTGTCTTCACAATAAATTTTATTAAAATAAGATATTTTTTATTATCAAGGTGGTTAATAATTACTTTTGCTCATTTGTCGTTCATCACATTAATAACTTTTCCAACTCTAAAAGTTGACCACACGTGAACAGCACCATCTTCTCGAAATTCCCTTTTGGCCTCACAGATACGTTTAGTTATATCTGCATTCGTTAAAGCTAGATCTTGCATCGAAACAGTAAATTTATATCCTAATAGTCTGTCAAGGTCAAATCTAGTAGCAGATGGTTCAATTGCTGATAATTCCTCCATCATTATAATTAAGACAAATATTCAAATTGAAATTTAGTATATATATATATATATATATATATATATATATATATATATATATATATATATATATATATATAATGATTCAAACAGAAAATAAGTGTATTTGGTTGAAAATTGGACATATTTCTTATTGTGATAAACCATGCGTAAACAAAAACAAATACTGTAGTTACCATATGCAGAGTATTAGATATGGAAGTACCGGACCAAAACCATGTATTCAGTGTAAAATTGGAGTTAGAGGCAGCACACAATTATGCGCAAATTGAATTGCGGTGGAAAGAAATACAGAGAGCTTAAGAGATATTATGACAAAAAAAGATACATCGACAGGTAAACCCCTATAAAAACAGAAAGGGATTATCTGACTAGATTTGAAAATAATGATTTAGACAAATAAATATTATATAATGGAGCAAAAAGAATTTGTGAAACATCCAATATATACCAATTATGAGGCATCCAGAAATGGTGTGATCAGACACTGTAGACTAAAGAAACCAGTCGGTAGACCTAAGAATAATGGTTATTTTAAATTTGGTATTGGTGGAAAAAAATTTTATTTTTGTCATAAATTTGTATTCGAATGTTATTTTGGGATTGTTAAAGATGGACTTGTTGTTCATCACTTGGATGTAATCTCCAAAATAACCAGTTAAATAACTTAGAATCAATTACACAAAGTCAAAATTGTAAGGTAGGAAATACTGGTATTTCTCCTAAGACTCCTAAGACAATTATTTCTACCAACACAGATACTGGTGAAAAAATAGTTTTTAATTCTATGTATGCAGCTGCCAGATATTTTGATACTTGCGCACCTTCAGTAAAATGTGTGGCTGATCATATATGCAAGTCTGCATAGTCAATAAAGTATAACGAAAGGATTATATTTGAGTATATATAATTGTGTACCCTTACTCAGAAAAATATCTTTTTTTTTATATAAAATTTGACTATCAATCTTGCCAAGAGTCTTGCTTAGCTACAATTATATTTCCTGACTATTACCGTCTTCACTTTTAGTGTCATTTATCGCAGAATCAAAAAGCATAAGCTTTCTCAGTTGCATTGGCTGTCTGTGCGTTTTTTAATTTCGTATTCGTGAGACAGTGCATTTTTGATCTTTTTGATTGAGCACGCAAGAGGTATGAATAGCTTTATGTGTTTTTCATCCATGACAGCTAAAGATTCTAACATAGAATTATAAATGGATTTAATAAACCTATAATCAGATGGTAATGTGAATTTATTTTGAATTTTTTTTTGCTGCAACAATTCAAACTCGTATATAATTTTTTCAGATTTGAGATTATTAGATATCTGAATTCCTTTGTTTTAATTTTTTAATATCAGAAATAATATCATTAATATTTTCATTGTTCATTATATATATATATATATATATATATATATATATATATATATATATATATATATATATATATATATATATATATATATATATATATATTTGTTTAAAAAAAAATAATATTAAATTGACTTAACTAAAGATAATAAAGGTCATATTCTTTCAGAAATCTGTAGATTTTCTAAGATTCACATGATTTATTTATAAAAAATCTGAAATTAGGCCTAAAAACAAAATAAAATTGATATTATTTATGCTAACAAACAAAAATTAAAATAAATTATTATTTATATTAAAATCTGTAAATGTGAGAAAATTTATGATTGAGTCATGTTTGCACGACTTCTTTCAGAAATCTACAGATTTTGTAAAATCGAGTCATATGTTTGCATGATTTATTTCAGAAATCTGTACATTTTGTAAAATCGAGTCATGTTTGCATGATTTATTTCAGAAATCTATAGATTTTGTAAAATTAAGTCATATGTTTGCATGAATTATTTATAAAAAAAATTTGAAATTAGACCCCAAAACAAAATAAAATATTATTATTATTACGCTAACAAACAAAAATTAAAATAAATTATTATTTATATTAAAATCTGTAAATGTGAGAAAATTTATGATTTATTTCAGAAATCTGTAGATTTTGTAAAATCGAGTCATATGTTTGCATGACTTCTTTCAGAAATCTGTAGATTTTCTAAGATTGAGTCATATGTTTGCATGAATTATTTCAGAATTCTTTAGATTTTGTAAAATTGAGTCATATGTTTGCATGAATTATTTATAAAAAATCTGCTAAAATCTGAAATTAGGCCCAAAAACAAAATAAAATATTATTTATATTAAAATCTGTAAATGTGAGAAAATTTATGATTGAGTTATATATTTACACGACTTCTTTCAGAAATCTGTAGATTTTCTAAGTGTTTATTTGTCTGTCTGTCTGTTTATAAGCCAAACCTACCATTAGTTTATACCTACTGACCTTGGATGACATGATTACCTGTGTATACAGATGTAAATGAATCCTTTTTTTATAGTGTAGTGTGGTATTCCACTGTAAACTTAAGGCAGATATCGTAATCTACAGCAAATAGTGATACATTAGTCTGGTGAATTAAATAGTTTTGAAGCAGACAGGTTTAAACAGTTACTTTTACCTTCACCTGTCAAGACTTACTTGTGTTTATCAATCTGTGACAAAAGCATTCCTTCAATACAAGTGGTCTAAAGAGATGTCCGTTACGGATCACTGCCATCTCACCTCTGTCTTCGTGTGTTCGTGTGTGTGTTCGAGTCTAGGATTCTGCTAAGGTAGATATGTGAGAAAGCTTGCCAGTAGCTTCTCGTGGGTCAGTGGTTCTTTCCGGTGATTTCCCGGTTTCTTCCTCCACCATTAATACTGGCCGCCATGAATAGCCTATTGTGTGCTGAAAAATGGCATTAAGCCCAACAACAACAACAACAATCATATAACCGGCTGATTTATTTTAGCTGCAGGCTGCACAATACTCCAATTTAATGGTCATACAGTCTCATTGTATACTCATCTGGGTTATTCAAACACGTTATTTCCCATTTTTATGCTTGTAATTTTATTTATAAATATTTATATATTTTAGTAAGATTCATACACATAAATTTATAAATGCTTGTAATTTTATTTATAAATATTTATATATTTTAGTAAGATTCATACACATAAATGGCTAACTATCTTAATAAAATTATATTTGTAAAACCATTGCATAATACGAAAATCATATAGAAATAATTAAAACTTATATTCATCGAATGCAGCATGGTGTAGGGTAGATAGTTGGACTCTAAATTTATACATCTGTGGTTCGATTCCAGATTTCGCCGAAATGGATTTGGTCCCGGGGTGCCCCGCGCCTCAGGTTTTGATAAATATCTCACTGTGTCAGCCACGTGAGTATACTTTTGTACCCACAGGGTTTTCACAGGGTTATTTATCAAAACCGCAATGCAATGCGTAGACAGTCCTCGCCCCTAAAATAATCAGTAGCATGCCTTGAGCTCTCTGCCCCATGGAGACTCCCCCCAAAACACTTTCCAGAAAGGAATGCTAGCCAAAAGAAACAGTATTATGAAGTGCCGAATAACCATAATAAGTCATAGGACTTCATAAAAGACTCACAGGCTATCAAGGGGTTCCAATGAAGGGTAATCGGATCGCTACTGATTATTTTTGACAAAAATCAGACAAATATATATATATGATTAAAAATATATATAATAAATAATGAATATATATATATCCGAAATATAAAAATATAAAATATAAAAATCAGACTATATATATATATATATATATATATATATATATATATATATATATATATATATATATATATATATATAATTAAAAATATATATATATAATAATGAATATATATCAGAAATATAAAAATATAAAATATAAATATCAGACAATATATATATATATATATATATATATATATATATATATATATATATATATAATAAATAATGAATATATATATATCAGAAATATAAAATATAAAAATCAGACAATATATATATATATATATATATATATATATATAATTAAAAATATATATAATAAATAATGAATATTGGTGAATCTAACTCAACAAAAATAGCTCGCCAGCGTTTAAAGGCAATTGAAAAATATTTACCTATCCGTGATGCTGTCAAACAACAATTGCAACAGTGTCAGGAAACTCAAGTTGAATTTGCAGAGGATACAAAACAATTATTTAAACCGATAACAGATACCACTAAAGATATTCAACCTGTGTTAGATCAAACAGCTAAAGCAATTCAAAAAATAGAAAAAAGAACTAAGAAAACAAAAAAGATTCTTAAAGAACTTCCAGCCGAAATAGCTGATGCGATGCCAGTCCCAGAAATGCCTGAAAATGCAGACCAAACTCGTGCTGAAATAGATGATCTATCTGAACAATTTAACATAAGTTATAAATTTGGCGTAGATGCTATTGCTGATATTAAAAGCCCTAAAAATATAGAAGATTTAGCTGCATATGTTGTGAAAAGTTTAAGTGATAGAAAAAAGTTTTTAAATCCTGAATATCTGATAAATTTGTAAGTTGTGATAATTGGTACAAATGGATATTTCATATATGCTATAACGTTAATCGGGTCAGAAATAGTGATCCTAATTATATACAGTATATTAACTTTATACTAAAACCACCAAAGCAACAACAAACGCCAAAACAAATAGAACAACAACGACAATCATCACTGCCATCAATACAACAAATATTACAGTATACACAACAACAAAAATTATTGTCACAATCTCCAAAATGACAACCAGCCCAAATAAAAAGTGAAGAAGGGCCGTCGGATACCTCTTTCGGAAGTGGTTTAGGAAGTGGTCTTTTTTCTCAGTGTCCTAATAACTTCCTTGCTGATGTTGAACAACTAGAAATTCTGATTGGAGGAAAACGAGCTGGTAATAATTCCCCAGAAATCAATAACGAAGCAGCAGATATTTGCAAATGATTATTTAGTGGCGGTATTATGGATATTAATGTGTATCAGTCTCTCATTAATGAAATTGCCAATGACTATTATAGTGACTAAGTCACAGTGACTAAGTCACAGTGATTAGATGCAATTAGTGATAAAGTTAATTAATAATAAAATGATAATACACAGTTCTCAACGTGGAACAACCATGGTCAAGGCAATTAATTCTCAGATACCGATTTACAGAGCAACCTACGGAGATGGGTTAGGTGATATTGTTCAGGTTTTTTTTAGAAGACTAGCCCCAAAAGCAATACCAATTGCAAAGCAGCTGGGTATGAAAGCTATTGATGTTGTTCATGAAAAAGGTATAGGTGTTGCTGGTAATGTTACTAAGAAAGTATTTTCAGCGATTAAAGATAGACTAGCACAATTAATACGCAGACCTCAAGCGAGACCTCAGTCGGTGAAATTGCCCAGTACTGAAGTGATGCCCGCAAGTGTGAGTAAAATAATAAATCAAGCCACTAATCAAAAACTAGCAGCAATGGCGATGCCATCTATGGCTGATATACCTTTATCAGATAAAGAGAGAAACATAACCGCTAGTCTAATAGCAGGAAGTGGTCTCACTTCTCATAGTTGTCTTACTTCCCGAAGTGGTCTTCATTTTAGACGATAATAATTATAATAAATATGTTCAAGCGTATGAGTGACCCCGCGTTTGACATGGACGCACCAGTTCTCAAAGATGAGTCTATACACGATTATTAGTATTATTCTTATGAAGCACGAATTCCAAATCAACGAGGAAGAATTGAACTTCAGGTTCATGATACAAGTAGATATTTTCTGCCCTCAGAGGCTTTTATTGAAGTCGAAGGTGAAATATTAAAAAACGATAATACTGAATATGTAGCCGAAATTAGTGTTGGTTTTGTTAATAATGGTATTATGGCGTTGTTTGATAGCGCTACGTACATGATTGACAGAAAAAATATTGAATCAATTCAAAAAGATGTTGACGTAGCTACAACCATACTTGGTTTTGCAAGATACAGTGACGATTATTCAAGATCAGCTGGTCCGTCAATGTTGTTTGTAAAAGATACTTCTGATTTTCCAGAATATCAACAATATGAAATAGGACGACCACAGGTTTTTGCTAGAAACGCCCCAGCAGACGTACAAAGTATGATTATTAATATAGATTCTGATTTCAACTTAGGATTTAGATCAGGTCGAGCAATGTTAAAAGGAAATAGAAGAATATTTTCATGTGCAATTCCACTATCACATATTTTTGGATTCTGTAGAAATGTCAGAAAAGCCATTTTCGGAGCCAAACATACAGTTGTACTAGTACAAAAGGCTGCAGATGATGATGCAATATGGAGACCCGCTGGTGATGCTGGTATGGTAATTCTTACAAAACTTACACTCTGGATGCCTGTAATGATCCCATCAATATCTGAAGAACAACGATTATTATCTTATATGAATCAAGGTGGTAAATCAATGCTATCATGGCTGACAATGACTACAGATGCTATCCAGAGTAATATTAACGGTTTATTTACCTGGCAGATAGCCTCTCAGCAAGGTGTTTCTGCACCAAGACACATATTTATTGCATTACAAAATGCTGCACGAGTAAATGATCAAATGCGTAGTATTATGATATTTGATAAACTCGGTGTTTCTGAGATTTCATTAAGAATAAATGGACATCAAGAACCATCCGAGGATATATTACTTAATTTTGATCAAAATCATGTAGCACGTGCATATCATCGTCTTATGTTGTTCATGGGCCGTGATCAAAATGTTGATACTGGATTACAAATATCACAACTAGATTTTACAAGCTTATATCCTATTTATTACTTTTCGCTCGAATATTTAGATTTGACCAGACAATCAGTAGTCAATATACATTTTCAAGCTAGTGTTAATAGAGGAGCTATTGATAATTACAGAGCAATTGCTGTTATACTTAGTGATAAATCAATGCTCATAGAAGGTGTTGGTGGACGAATGAGAGTCGTTGATGCTCCAGTAGAAAATATGTAATGTGTAATTAGATCATTTATCAGTATTATAAATGTCATATAATCACGTTAATGTTACCCTGACTCCTGGTCAGGCCAAAAGACTGCAATCAGCATCAAATAATAACTGTGGAATAACAATATCATTAAAAAAGGAACACATGTGTGGTTCAAATAAATTATCATTAACTGATCGTCAATTCAAAAACTTTAATAAAGCAAAAAAATCAAATAAAGGTGTCAAACTTGATCTTTCTGCGGGTGCTATTAAGGATACTTTTAAAACGGGTGATATATTTCCCCTTCTCGCAGCTATACCAGCATTGATAGCCGCTGCAGCCCCAGCTGTTGCAAAAGCAGCTGCATTAGGCGCTGTTGGAACAGCCGCTGGAATGGCATTAAAGAAAGCGACCAGACAAGGAATAAAACGAACATCAAAAAAAAGGGAAAAGGTCTCAGATTACCAGGGACCCCACCTTCGTGGTACAGAAAAGGTCTAAGACTTCCAGGGACAGTTTGCTGATATCGCCTATGTCTAATTTTGATTTACTCAATGCTGTTAAAAAGTTAAAAACAAAAAACTTTAGAGGTGTTTTCATGCATGATCAATTACCAAAACAACCAAACAATACTGAAACAGGTATTATAAATCTCGATAAAAACTCTGGACCAGGTACCCATTGGGTAGCGTATGCAATTGATCCACATGGAATTATTTATTTTGATTCATATGGATTAGCACCACCAAAGGAATTTATTCATTATGTCAGTAATAATATTGCCCCAATATGGTATTCAATGCTACCAACACATTAACTGATCCACCAATATGTTGTCAAGAAGTACTTAATGTACTTGATGCTGTATCCATGGCACCGCAAGGAAAACCACCTTATAAAGTCGTGCATGAATATACCACATTGTCACATTTAAACAGACATCAGTAAAATATAATGGTAGATATTTATGGAAGATCTGCTCGTGGTAAAGCTCAGCAGCAAGGTGATTTATCTAAATATGTAACCCTTGGTCAACTTAGAAATGAGATCGATGATTTATTAAATATAAAAACGTGGATCAAAATAAAGTAGTTATTTTTCAGGACAAGCAAGGATGATTAAAGACAAGCAATATACGACTACCAGACGTACTTATACAAATTCCTACTGCAGTTGATGATAATATTGTAACTTGGCTATTGTAATATGGCTACAGGCACATTGCAGTGCTATTAATTTTTATGATCAGAACATTCACCAAAAGTGGATTATCTAGTTTGATATTGTGTAGCGCCTGAAGCACTGATAATGAGTCACAGAAGATAATGCTATTTAGAATGTGTTTAGATTCGATAAATGTCAGAGCAAGGTCTATTGCTCAGTTTTTTGCTGAAAATATGGATGCATCATTTGGCAAACGTGCTTTGGTTATATGTTTGCCACTGACAAAGGCTGCAGCAGCCTTGTCAGCAACCTTTGATTTATCAGTATAAAATTTAGCATAATGTGTAAAGTCATTGAGATGATCATGATAAGAGTTCAAGAATAGGATAGGGTTTGTCTCAGATTTTTTCCGATCGTGTAACATAAAAATCACTTGGGGTTGCTTAATGAGCCAAGGTGGTGTTTTCGAGACAAATGTTTTCTGGATTGAAGATAGATTATATTTGATTTGGTCAAAGCAGGATTATATTCTAATACCAAATGAAGGTATAGCATTTGGTTTATTTACGTAAAAAGCTTTGTAATTTGGATGAAAAACTCTGAGCTTAGTGCCTCATGCAATATAGTATACTGTTGGCTACCTAGTCATATTGGTATGAGAGGTAATGAAGAAGCAGACTGGGCTGCTAAGATGGCCCTATCTTTAGAACCATCAGATTTTAAATTACCATATTCTGATTTTAAACCTTGTATCAAAAAGTATCTACGTCAAAAGTGGCAGGTATCATGGGATGATGCAATCAATAACAAACTTCATGCCATCAAACCAATCTTGGGAGAATGGACTCCTTCCTACAGAACTATTCGTAGGGAGGAGGTTGTCATTGCAAGAATCAGAATCGGTCATACATACATTACCCACTCACACATACTAAAAGGTGAAGATCCACCAGAGTGCATTCCTTGCAATGTACCATTTACTGTTAAACACTTTATGACCATGTGTTCCGACCTGCAACCTACGCGTGATAAATACTATAATGTACACAACATGCAAGAACTTTTTGATACTATTCAAATCACTAGTATTTTAGATTTCCTAAAAGAAGTAAATCTTTATTTTAAACTGTAACTTGTATGACCTTACCCAAACTAATTTTTAACTAATGCAAATACCAACTATTATTTACATCATTTCATCAAGATACATCATTTACATTTCCCGTTGATCAGGAACCAACATCTTTAACTGTTACCAACATTTACCATTTTATATTTAACTACTATGAATTTTTTACTATATCGCTGGTCGATATTGAACCTTTCTTTTTACACATATGACCTACTGTATGGCGCTAAATAGCCTAAAAGTGCTGGTGTGCCGTTAAAATTAAATCAATCAATCAATCAATTTTTATGAAGGCTACCAGCACATTGCAGTGCTATTACTTTTTATGAAGTGTACAGGCACATTGCAGTGCTATTACTTTTTATGAAGGCTACAGGCACATTGCAGTGCTATAATTTTTTATGATGGCTACAGGCACATTGCAGTGCTATTAATTTTTATGAAGGCTACCAGAAAATTGCAGTGCTATTACTTTTTATGAAGTGTAGAGGCACATGGCAGTGCTATTACTTTTTATGAAGTGTACAGGCACATTGCAGTGCTTTTATTTTTTATGAAGGCTACAGGCACATTGCAGTGCTGTTACTTTTTATGAAGGCTACAGGCACATTGCAGTGCTTTTACTTTTTATGAAGGCTACAGGTACATTGCAGTGCTGTTACTTTTTATGAAGGCTACAGGCACATTGCAGTGCTGTTACTTTTTATGAAGGCTACAGGCACATTGCAGTGCTGTTACTTTTTATGAAGTCTATAGGCACATTGAAGTGCTATTACTTTTTATGAATGCTACAGGCACATTGCAGTGCTGTTACTTTTTATGAAGTCTATAGGCACATTACAGTGCTGTTACTTTTTATGAAGGCTACAGGTACATTGCAGAGCTAATAAGGGTATCTCAGTCTCTCATTTTCATAAGTTTATAGGAAAGTTATTTTTTTAAAATGCTTACATGGGTGAGTTTGTGAGTTGAAAGTTATTTGACTCATCATAATCTGGCATTATGGTAGCAATCATTGGTCTCAAATGTCATCATATATGTACAAATTAGTATCATGATCTAATGTATAAAATTCATTTAATAATTACACAGTGTTGTTGTTGTTATAGGGTTTAACACCATTTTTCAGCATTAGATACATGGTGGCCAGTATTAATGGTGGAAGAAGAAACTGTGAAAACCCCGGAAAGAACCACTGACCTATGAGAAGCTACCGGCAAGTTTTCTCCACATACCCATACTGGTTGAGTACACAGAGTATAATTACACTAGTAGCTGCATAGAATATAATTATGGTTAAACTTTTTAGAATTTTGTTCAATCTTTCAAGTTGATTATATGAATACTGGGCAGTTGGATTTTTCATTAACTGAGAATAGTCTGTCATAATACAAAATATCAACAATGCCTAATGTAGAAAATGACACCTGACCTCATCATAAAATAAAAAAAATTCAAGATATATCACTCCAGACTTTGAAAGTATCTACTCAAATCAAGAAATCCAGCTTTTGGATTAGTCAGAATATTTTTGTGTAAAGTTTTATGGCACATTGGCTGGATTCTATGACTTTGCTTCTTAACAATGAGAACATTTTAAAAGTTATAAACATCAAATGAAATTGATCTTTACATCAACTCATTCTCATTTGAATAAAACATTTCCAGATTTCCTCAAAATCATGAGGGAAAGATGATTTAAACAAGTTATAGAAACAAGTCAAATCTTAGTAAAATATTTTGACTTACTGACATTCAAATCGATCTAAACTTTCCAGAGTATTTGTTTATCTTGTAGGGTATTTTGTTTAGAAGCTGATCATGACAGTTTCACACTAAATATTTAATTGCTTGATAGATGGTAGATGGCCTTTTGAAGATAGTTAACAAGATACGGAATTGCCGAGTTGGTGGTAAGTTTGTTGACAGGGTCAAACTATTGGTCATATCTAGTTTCCATGTGAAAGTTGACTTAATTTTACATGTTTACATAGATTTTGCTTTGGAAATTTTATGTTTGACCAATGGTCATATTGAATCTTTGTTCCAGGTACAGCAGTAATTACTATGAATGAGGCTGCCCTCTGGACAGATGGACGCTACTTTCTGCAAGCAGAACAGCAGATCGACACCAACTGGAAACTGATGAAGGATGGTCAGCAAGCTTGTCATATTTTCCTTTTTTTTGTTCTGGGATAGTGTTGTAGTAATGCACATTGAATTCAAGAGATAGCCAACAATTGGCAATATTTGTTTTTGGGAAAACAGATTAAGTGTCATTTTTCATCTATTGCATATTTGTCCAAGGACAGCAACATATATCATGTTCATGAAAGTATTTTATTAGTATGTATGTTATAAGTAAGCAAACAGTCAACTGGTGATACTTTCAAAGAAAAACATACATTGACATGTCTGAAATATATATTTAATGTGAGTAAATAAAGATCGCTGGTTGTTGATGAAATGCAGGTAAGTATCCATATTCATTTAGTGGCAGATTTTCATTTTTTACTGAGATATTAGTTCAATATTTAAACAAAAAGTAATCATTAAAAACAGTTATTTTTTGGGGGGTTTATAAAAACCATATTTGACTTAGTAAATTCAACAAAAATAATTCAGTGATAAAGAAAAATAGAGCACACTGAATCAGTGTGTCTGAATATTGACAATGTGACATCCACAATCATTATATCATATTTAAACAACTTTACAGTAGAGGAGAACTACATCCATTGTGGCAGAGGAAAACTAGATTTATTGCTGATACCATCCTTAGTTAAGAAAAGAACATTATTCAATTTTAAAACTAAATGTTGAATTTTTGTATTTCCAGTTGAGAAAAGGCAGTATTTGCAATCAGTGTTTATATATCTCTCAAAAGGTTTAAGATGTATTGTCCCCCTTTCAGCACTCTGTAAATTGTGGTGATACTGGTTTGCAAGTTTCGGTTGTTGGAAAATACAAATTTAAAAAGCTTTGATTGAAAGAAGATATAAAATTGTGTATTATGTAATAGTGGCATTTGATTTGCAGCTAAAATGGCTAATTTGATAAAATATGCAATGATAATTTTTTTTCTGCTGCTACATTCTATTTTGACTCTATGATCTTAAGCTAAGTTACAGAAAAGAACTTAGACCAATAAGTTTAGTAAAATTCATAAAATAATTTATCTCCCTAAAATACAAAGTGAAATTTTAACAGGAACTTACAGTATTGTTAATTAAATCCCAAATGATCTTAAAAGTTTTGCCACAAGTCCAAAAATATAACATGTTCAAACTAAATTTCTATGATGTTCTGAATAAATTATTGATTGTACTGATGTGCCAATAGACTTAAATGTGCTTTTTGTGCTAAGTCTTGATGTATCACAATGATAAAATCCAAAATGGTTTTTTAATAAATTCATAATAATTCCAAAATAGTGATTTAGTCCAAAAGTATCAATGAGAACTTTTTAATTCCAATGAATAATTTAAATAAATGCTTTCAAATATTAACATAATACAACTAAAAGACTGATTTCATTAAAGATGTTAAAATAAAATTGTTTTGATGCAAATAACCATAATGTAAAAACTTAAGACACAATAAGAGGACCAGATGAGGAAGACAAGTTCATTTCTGGAGCATTCTAAGTAATTTCCATGGGGAAAATCAATAACCAAAACTCAAATCCATGTGAGCATGTTTATGTACAAGCGATATTTATCTTAAAATATAAGCTACATTATAAGTTACAATATATGTTACAATCATCGAAAAAATTTGCTAAGTATGTAATATGTTGTTTACATAAAGACCCTTACAATCTGTTGTTGTTATTGTTCTGGGGCCTAACGCCATTTTTCAGCACACAATAGGCTATACATGGCAGCCAATATTAATGGTGGAGGAAGAAACCAGGAAAACTGCTGAATGAACCACAGACCCACAAGAAGCTACTGGCAAGCTGTCTCACATATTCACATTTGCCGAATCTTAGACTCGAACCCACGTAGACAGAGGTGAGATGGTTGTGATCCACAACAAAGAGCGCTTTATTCCACTTGTCAAGTTGGGGCCCCCTTACAATCTGTAATCATCAACAAATATTAGACACACAATATAGATATACATATAAGTACTAGAATAAGATAGCATGGAATAGATAAGTGGTTCCCATCCTTTAAAAGTGCCTGCTGTACCATAGCCCCATATAATATGATATTCTCACTATATCATGGTACTCCGTGTAATGCAGTTTGGTACATAACGCTGTTGGCAGATTTGTATCCTGGCTACAGCGTTGTAATTGGAATAGCTGTAATAAGGGGAGTTTATTAGCTTGATACATCAGGCATGGCTTGGTATATTTTATAAATACACACACACACACACACACACACACACACATACACACACACACACATATATATATTATTTTAATTTAAGCAATAACTGGTTGGCCATTGCTTAATTAATAATGAACTTGCAAATTGGAATACAGCTGATTTTTAATCTTACATGCAGCAATAAATGACTTGTGAAAAGTTCATGCATCCACATGAGTTTGATGAATCTAAATGTATTTGTAGATGTTAATGTTTTGAGGAAAGATTTTATACTACCTTGGCATTAGCTGATATAAAAACATATACATATGTATATAGCGTCAGTGCATCTCAACCATTCATTCTTCCTGGGGCCTAGTAAACAATTTGGAATGGGTTTCATTGCATTTATGCCCTGGGAAGTGGTTAACAATTTGGAATGGGTTTCATTGCTTTTATGCCCTGGGAAGTGGTTAACAATTTGGAATGGGTTTCATTGCATTTATGCCCTGGGAAGTGGTTAACAATTTGGAATGGGTTTCATAGCATTTATGCCCTGGGAAGTGGTTAAGGGGGGTATTTTGTACATGTACATTATATTGTTAGAATTGTGAAATTTGATGAAGTTGCTTTCTGATGAGTACTACACCCTTGTTGCAAAATAGGTAACTGTGACCATATTTCATGCTACGATGACATTGGTTAAAGTGTGTTTTTGAAGTTGAAGCTAATTTTTCAAGCTTCCTTCATACTTGAATTGGGGCCCTGAGTGGCTGAGTAGACTAAAGCACTCTATGTTATGGATCACTGCCATCTCACCTCTTTCTGCTTGGGTTCGAGTTTAAGATTCGGTGAATGTGGATATGTGAGTAAGCTTGCCAGTAGCTTCTTGTGGGTCTGTGGTTCTTTCTGCGAATTTCCCGGTTTCTTCATCCACCAATAATACAAGCCGCCATGTATAGCCTATCGTGTGCTGAAAAATGGCATTAAACCCCACCATAATAACAACAATAACATACTTGAATCAAGAGCCTAGGTGATTCTCTGTTTTATTCCCATTCTATTTCAACATAAGGGTTTTGTGACGTTTAACATTTTTCTTGCTTTTTGTTAGTTTCGGTATTTAACGCGTGACAGATATGTTTTTTGCACCTTGTTTACATACTGTTATACCTAGAACAGACCAGCAAACTCTTCTGTTTTTTTTTTTTTGCAGGAGAATTCCCGAATCTGACCATTCCTCCCATACTCCTGCATATTATTATTTACTCGAAGTATTTTTTTATTCAAAAAAAAATTCAGGAGAAAAATTCATATCTTAAAATAAAATCAGGAGAAAAATTTATTTCATATAAATAATATGAGAGAAATAAGTTTTCTAAAAAAATTCAGGAGAAAAAGTTTTACATTTAAAGATAAAAAATTTAAAACTCCCTAGTGGGTAAGATTGGAAGTGTGCAGCTTTTAATGCACATTAAAGTAGTTGCAAAGTTGAATCCTTATTTATGGTGACCTATTTTACAATATCTAAAAGAAAGGAAGATTCAGTTAAGATTGGAAAGTAAAAAAATGTAAAACTTCTTTTCAAGCTTCTTATAGTCTGAAGTTTCCTTGTCTAACTCATGGAAGAGATTCATATACAGTGTTTTGCAAGACATGCAATTCTAGTTTCACTGTTGCCAATGATGTCTTTGACATCTCTCAAAGCAATACATTTTGTGAGAGAATATTTAATTTTGTTTGGAAGAATAAGACTGACTTCAGGAGTAGTATGAAAAATTGAAAGTTAAACAGCATGGTATTGTTTGTTTAGAGAGACAGCTGGAAAAAGTAATTTTTGAAAGGTGGAAAGGGCAACAGCTTTGTCTATCCAGGAGTAGTATTAATTGATGTTTTTGACTTACAGTAGTTTTGTTCAATCTGTTATTTAATAACTAAAATTTTTGTCTTACAAATTTAATGTTTAGAAGAACTGTATGTAATCAGAAGTAAGAAATAGAAGACACCAATGATTTATTGTGGTTTTCTATTTAAGATATTTAGTTTTTTTTATATGCAATGCTTTTTACTATTTTAGAATTGAATTACTATAATTGGTTTAAATCTTTAAATGTTGAAAAGCAATCACACTTTGTGAATGTGTTCAGCATGTTTCTACTTTTATACCTTAAAGATCAATAAAATCCTCCTGGAAATAATTAAAAACTCCCTGAACATTTTTCAAAATCTCCTTTGATGGGTATCATTGGGATTGACAGGTCTGTAATAGAATTGTGATTCTTGGTGAGACAATGCACTTTGATGAGACTATACCTTAATCACAAAAGTAAGTCATTGAGACACATATTTTATGCAGCTTGTAAAGTTTTAACTTTTCATGTATTAATCATTAAATCTGATGATTGTATTGATCACTGTTAGTTCCAAATTGTTAAAAAAAGTAATGGTCACTGCACTATATTTCACACATTAGACTGGCTAAGGTGAAAATTTTGCATAGCTGACTAAATTCTATATTTTAATGCAGTGTACATACTATCCTTCTTTGAATCCTGAATCTTCATGAGGTATGCATGCTGATGAGCACAACTTCATCATTCTGGTACTAAGTTATTATGGTTCATATTTTATGCTTTTCTCGCTTACTCTGTTCACGTGGGTTCCAGTCTTGAGCTAGGTCAATGTGGGTATAGTTCCTGTGCTGATCTACCAATAGTCTTGAATGTGCAGATGTAGCATTAGTTTTGAGTGTGTTGTACCAATGATATAATCCAGAATTGCATGAATTCACAAAAAGAATAAAAACTCAAGTCTTATCACTAAATAGTCCTGTAAGAATCCAGGTTCGAGTCACGACAACACACAAATATGGAGGGCGATAACGTCAGATGTAGTCCAATGTATGAATAACAATAATTCAACACTTGAATCATAGTCTTTGTTTCCGAATAATTCCATAATAAATTTTCCTGAATATCTTTCAGAATTTTTTATAAGGAAGTCAGCTTGTTGAGTGTCCAGGAGAATAAATTATTGAATCCAAAAATCAGATGAAGAATAAAATATTCTGGCGACAAATTTATAAACACCACCTTGTTCCTTCAAGGTTTTTAAAGACTCTGCCCAAAACAATATTAGAATGCATATTTAATTTCCCAAAACCTCATTTCAAGTCTCGAGATTGGTCATGAGGTCTCTTGCTACACTAGTTTTGTCACGTTGTCCAGCACAGACCCACTTAAAAATCAGTCATAAAATAGGTTGTTTACAAACAGTGATTACATGAAGAAAGAATGTCTGTGATGCTGACCAATCATTGTAACTTCCTGTTGATTTTATTATGAAGGTAAGACAAACATAATGTCCATTCTCACATACTACTAATTCATCTTATGAAACAAAAATAAACTAAAAAGAATTTTAAACCTTATACACAAGCAATTTAATCATATATATATATATATATATATATATATATATATATATATATATATATATATATATATATATATATATATATACACACACATTAAAAATAATATGGCATTTAAAGTGTTGGCATAAAGTAATTAAAGTAATTTGATATACCAGTACATAGTGGTATATCAGATTCACCCATGAAGCAATAATATGTGTATAAAAACATTATCGAGAGCATCTGCAGTTGATTCTAGATCAATTTCCACACATTAGTTCACTAGTGTCATATGAAAATAATGATGAAAAGTATTACAAATCCCTGTTTTGTAAATGGTATATATTTTCATCACATTTCTTTCTGCTATCTGTTCTACCCACCCCTATCCTGCATAGTGGACAAACTACACAGAAATGTGGAATGAGAGAGAAAAGGAATTGGAGGTGGATTAAAACTTTGAAATAAAATTAAACCTAGTAACCTTCAAGAATATGGTTCATCGTAATGATATGTGTGCACTTTACTTGGGATCTATCTACAGTGTTTATCAATGATACAAATTTGCAAACCAGGTCTCCATTATACAGTAAATTCCTTGGTTATGTGATACACATACTGTGATGTATTTAATAATTTGTTTTGTTGTTGTTTCTTAAACATATTATAAAGCTCTAAAAATTGATTATTATTAATTAAAGATGAACATGTCCAAAGGCCTCTCTCTCTCTCTCCCTGTGTGGACCATTGTAGTAAGATACGGGCTAAAATCTATGAAATGGTGAACAAAGAGGATTTTCTTTTGTTCATCCCATGATGTCTCTGGACTTATCAATGATGGTAAAAGTCAAACTGACCAAAGGATAAGAAATAGAGACAGACATACAGACAGTGAGTTAATGGTTGGTTGTACTGTAGAATAATGACTTTGATCAATTGTACTGCAAAAAAAAAGACTTTGATCAACTGTAAATATATTAAAATATTTTAATTATTTCTTGTTGGTTTGTCATTTAGCTTAGTTTCTTTTCCACATTAACATCCATGAGTCTGAAGGTGAATGACATAGCGTTCATGTGAATGACATAGCTAACCAAGAGTTAAAAGTGCTCTACTTTTATTATTAAAACCATCTTTTATGTTTAAATCATAAGTGTTCAAGTTTGTAGACATGGAGCAAGAATTAGCCACTCAAGTCAAGTTTGCTGTTCATGTTTGTTTACTAGACCCTTTTTATTAGCAGGAAACCAAAGACAGACGTTTTGTCATGGCAAAGGCAACACAAAAAACTTGGTTATCGTAACATGCACTTCTTATACAGAATGAAATATGTCACTAAAATATTTGAATAAAAGAGAAATCTTTGCTTTTTAATTGCACTTAACAGAATCAAATGAAAATTGACCAAGTGTGTAAATATAATTTTTGCATTAATACATGAAACAGTTCCAAGAAAACAGATTGGATTCTTGAATGCGAAACCACTTGTCATAGATTCATTCTTTTTGGATACTACATACATAGTGTATTAGTCTAAATTGAAAATAAATGGTGCCAAATATCATTTTTTAAAAAATCTGGCTTTATTGATGTGACTAAAAATGTTAGAGGAGAGGAAATTTGTTCAACTTAAAAACATGTTGCTTAGGGACAAACCATGGCAGGTCAAGGATACTACAACAGTCATCATTTGTGGACTTTACTACTATTTGTGAAAGTTACTGTAGACGTATAGACTATTTAAGTTAATGTTGTGCATCAATAATTTATCGATTTCTTTTGTGTCTGTATTCTTGTTCTAACTACTAAAACACATGGATTTAGCCGATTTGTGACTAAAGTTTTAACTGCATATCCAATTATGTAGAAAAGATAAATATACATAAAATCAAATAAATATGTACATTTTTCATACAGTTTTCTGCAATTATGTCATTTAATATATATATATATATATATATATATATATATATATATATATATATATATATATATATATATATATATATATATATTAAATATAGAGTGCTCTTTTTATATGCAGATTATGTTTTTTTGCCATTATATTAGTATTAAATTACACTTATATCTTTCTTGGTGGTTAGCATTTCTGAACCTACAATAAAGCAGTTCAGGTTCATGTTTAAGACATTTTCCTTCAATCAGTGTGTACCCAGGTAACCGATCATTAGGACTAATGTGTATCCAGTAGAAATTTTCCCAAATTTATTTTGTTGTTGTTGTTGTTGTACGGTTTAACACCATTTTTCAACACAAGATAGGCTATACATGGCAGCCAGTATTAATGGTGGAGGAAGAACCCTGGAAACCCCAGGGAAGAACCACTGACCCATGAGAAGCTACTGGCAGACTTTCTCACTTACCCACGTTAGCCGTTAGCCAAGTCTGGACTCAAACTCACAAACTCACACAGACAGAGGTGAGATGGCAGTGATCCGTAACGGTCAGCACTTTAGACCACTTGGGGCCCCTCCAAAATTTAGACATCTCTACATGAGAAACTAATAAGTGTTCACTGTGTTGTCTAGGGTGGAAAGGGTTTTTTTCCAAGCTGATGGGTTTGATTGTTTAAGGGAAGATAAGTTCATGGAGCTTGTTTTTGAAATCAAAAATGTTTTGGTCCAGTATTTGGTGGAAAAGGAAATGTTTGATGCAATTGATTTAAGGTTAATCAGTAAGCTTCTGTCTGGTTCTGAAATGATATTAAAGAATTAAAATTAAACACCAGATGGAATTAGAGCTAAGAAAACTAGCTTCAAAAAGAAGAAAGAGATATGCAAATGAAGGAAAAAGAAAGAGAGAGAGACTAATGCAGGAAAAAGAAAGACTAATGCAAGAAAACGAAAGATAAGTTCAAAAGAGAGAAGGAGAGATATAGATGAAATTGTAAATACAAAAGGGAGAAAGAGAAATGGAAGAGTGGCAAATGAAAATGCAGAAAGAAGAACAAGAGATGCAGATGAATTTGCAAAAGAAGAAAGAGAAATGGAAAAATTTAATGGAGTTGAAATTTAAGGAACTGAAACTGACAAGCAAACAGACTTGATGTAATGATAGTTTAATTTTATGGTGCCAAAAATATTAGATTAGTACCCACTTTTAAAGAAAAAGATGTATATCAATATTTTTCAAATTTCGATTTAAAACTTAATTGCATTAGATTGACCACTAGTCTGTCATAGATCAGAGTTTTTATTGCATATTCATTCCAGTAATTTAAGTAACATCCTTGTAAAGTGAGAAATCTGCCATATTTATTTTTGTTGATGTATGCCCAACATAAGCAGTTAAGCACATATAAACAGAAGAGAGACCAGTGCACAATATTTTGTTCATGCATCAGGCTAAAACCAGAAATCAAGCATGGTTGAAACCATCTCAGGAATAAATAAAATAAGGAAATAATTAATTAGTATGAACATAGTTTACCTGTTGAGAATCCTTAACTGCATCATTACAAATTCATGGTTAACAAAATCTGGAGTGACTGGACAAGATTGAGGAAAGATTTGGAAAGTCATTTTGAGAAGCAGCCATTGTCTTGGTGCATTTGGTTTTTTCATGTACCAGCTCATAACTTTTGCACTTCAGCAGTCAATGTGTAACCCCAGGTTTTTGGGGTTATTTTGTTTCTTCAGAATGACCATTGTTGGATCTCAAAATTTGTGCTTTATAGGATTCACAAAATATATGGAAATAACGAACAACAGGAATTGCACAGCAATAAGTGTATGAAAAATTGTGATTTTAATAGCAAGCAGTAAGTGTATGAAAAGTTACTTACAAAAGCATACAGTTTTTGATGTAATTACTTAATGATCAGAATTATGTTTTGAAGTAATGAAATACCAGTCAGGAAAAGTGATGGTAACAATTGAGCATAAGCCAGGACAATTGGGGTTTGTGATTTAATTAAGCTTTGCATTGGTGAGTTAAATAATTGAATGATAAATACATGTACTAGGAAAAATTTATGAATTTTATATTGCATAATTTTCATTATATTTACTAGTCCAACATTACAGAAGTGGTTTGATTTTCATAAATTTGGACAAGTAACCTATATTTGTGATCAGCCAGGTATCGATGTGCATACACAATGAAAATTTATTTCAAAGAAAATGATACAGAGTGTATATTCTGTATGTTTTCCAGGGTCAGTGACAACACCTTCACAAGGGGAATGGCTGTCTCAGGTAAATCAAAGTACATTCATTTGTATTTCATGCAAAATAATCTTGATTTCTTTATTTTTACCTGTATGACTTTATGAGATATCTTTCATTGCCCAAATTCTGTGATCAGGGAGTGTATATTAATATTCTTTTCAGTGGATTATGGGCTTGAGAGTATAGTAAGTAAATTTTGTACATTCATTTTTGGAGTTTTTGGTGAAATTGTAAGGGAAATTAGTATGAATTCTACAAATGTGTCCTTGAATTGATCTTAATAATATAAATTCTTGACATTTTAAATGTGCTCTTATAGTAGTGTTGAAAATTTTAAAGGTCATGACTTGTATATTTTTTTTGTGTGTAGTGAAGGGTATCATGATAGAAATGTCCATACTTCCCTCACAGACGAAGCATAATATATACAATTTATTGAAAAAAATAAAAGAAAAGAAAACTGAATCATAATACAGTGAATATTTTCAGCCAATATGACTGATAAACATAAAAGACAGAAAAGACAAAAAATGAAACAAGTTGGTTCTCTTACATGCTATTTATTCTAATGCTGTCAAGATCTGAGCTCCAGCCTTCTTCTCTAGCCAACTTCTTTCGAACCTCCTTAATTTTAGTCTTCCAGGTTTTACTTATCAAAAATACAAAAGAACACAACTGACAGAAGATTCAAATCAGCCTGAGATCACTCACCTGACTGACATCTGCCTAATGCCAAATGCAAGACAAATATGGTTTTGGAGAAATTGTTTAAATTTTGCAGTTCTGTCAACATTTGATGGTAAATGAGTATCAGTTGTACAAACTTGAAAACCCTCTTGATACCTGGATATTTTTGGTACATTTGTTCTATACCATTGAGTGCTTCTTTAGAAGATTAAGTAATTTAAAGGTCTTTCTATTTCTCATTCATGGATGAGTAAATTGTAAAAAGAATGCGTGTGATCAGGGTAAATATTTAGATCATAAATTTGCATTTACTTTTTGTGTACTTTTTTCAATAATATTAAATCATATTGCTTTTTTCACATATGGCCTATTTTCACATTGCAATCTTTATTTAATTTGCATTGTTTGTTTGTTAGTTTTTTTAAATTTCATGATTTATTGTGGGAAACCAACATTGTATCTGCTTACATTGTCCAAAATCAGTGATAATTTTGTAAAAACAATTTCTGAGTGAGGATCATTATCTTAAGCTGAATCAAGAGATTATATTTTTTATTTAGTTATTGTATTTTTTATTTAGTTATTATATTTTTTATTTAGTTATTGTATTTTTTATTTAGTTATTGTATTTTTATATAGTTACTGTATTTTTAAAATATAGCTATATATTTTTATATAGTTACTGAATTTAGTTATATAGTTATTGTATTTTTTATATAGTTATTGTACTTTTTATCTAGTTATTATATTTTTTAATAGTTTTTTTATATAGTTATTCTATTTTTATATAGTTATATATGGATTTAATTTGGATTTTCACTAAAGTTTTTTCTGAACTTTTTATCATTTGGACTAGTTCAAGGATTATTTTGGGATTTTGCAATATGTGATTTTATGTCACAATTTTATGTGATTTTATGTCACAATATGTGATTTTATGTCACAATATGTGACTGATTTCTATTATGTTCCTTATGGTAACAAATATTCTGTTTGTTCTAGAACAATGAACTTTTTGATCCACATCTTGGTTTTTGTTTTGCATCTTTCTTTGTCATATAAATGATATTTTTCAAAGTCTGTTATTGGTGTTGTAACATCTGAGCAGAATCAAGTTATCATTGTTGTGTGCATATTTGATTTGGAATTATTCAAATTATATTTTCTTTTGAACTACAAAAGTTCTCTGATAACATTCTTGAAAATAGAGAATTGAATTTATACCAAAATTTCAAATAAGTATTTATTTATAGAGTGTATTATAGTGATGACTGTTGGCACATCAGCACTTCACAAGCCATCACATGTACATCAACAGTTTCAGCATTGGATTTAATTTGGATTTCCACTAAAGTTTATTCTGAACTTTGTATCATTTGGACTTGTTTTGCAATTCAAGGATTATTTTGGGATTTTGCAATACCATCAAAATTTTTTGTTTCACTTTTATTCTAGGGAAAAAAATTATTTGTTTAATTTGATATAGCTTGTTGTTTTTCACTTTTTTCTTTTTTTAAAAGTTAAAATATTTGATCATTTTAACAATTATTAAAATCCTGCATCTGAAAAAACTGAATTAAAACCACAAAAACCACAAACAAAAAAGACTATCATTGTGAAAACACATAGTAAATTAATGGTATTACCTTTTTAGGTTCTAGAGGAAGGAAACTGTGTAGGAGTAGATCCATATTTAATGTCAGTGGGTAAGTTTACAAGAGCTTGCACTAGGACCCTAGGAGGCAGACATCCATTTTATGCTGTCTAATTTCACATTTTTACCTAGTAAGCATATCTCAAGAACTTGAGAACCAAACTTGACCAAATTTAATGCTTAGATACTGAGTTTGTTCTGAGACCATTTCAGGTTCTTGTAACTGTAATCTTATTTTCAAGTTCACAGTGAAATTTTGTGCTTGATGGTCGATGTTAGCTTGTAAGTAAGATTAGCCGTTATGATCTAGACAAAGAATCCATACTATGTTTCTTTAAATAGCTTTAAGTTTTGAGGTCATATCGTGGTTTAGTTTGCTGTGTATTTGTGTAAGCAAGCATTATTCAAATAAACCTGTCTTTATTTGAAATTTGAGAGTGTGTCTCAAGACCTGATTAGGTTGTTATGACTGCACTCTTATTTTCAAGGTCACAGAAGTATAGTTTGTGTGAATCAGCATGTAAAGATATAATGTCATTAAAAGCAGGATGTCTCTAAAATGGTTTGACCAAACTTGACCAGATTTGAAATGTGGATATATAGATGGGGGCTCTCAAGATGTGGTTAGTTTTTTGTGACTAAGCTAAAGGGACGGAAATGCATGAAGTGGAGAGGTATGTTTCTGCTTAATAAAACAAATTGCTTATAAGTTATTATGTAGTTATTATGGCCATCCAAAGACACAATCTCAGTTACATGTAACGGTCATTAATAATTTTGTTATTATTTACTTGAACTGTGGCACGTATTTTAGGTTGGTTACAGAAATTTGTTTATTGGTTAGAACAGCAGTTGCCGGTTTGTAAATCCTTTACAAATGTATGCTGTTTATTACAAGGTATTATGATTGTGGCTAGTATGAATAGTTATGTAACCCAGATAGTACTCTGGTATCATTTGAATATGATCATGGAAATGTGAATAGGACTGTAACCCAGATAGTACTCTGGTATCATTTGAATATGATCATGGAAATGCGAATAGGACTGTAACCCAGATAGTACTCATGGAATATAGTAGGAATATAGTTGTGACTAAGTACATTAAACAGAAAGAGATGGGCATTGTGCAGTTGGCCATAATACCAGCCTGTCATGGGGCCCCGAGTTGCCAAGTGGTCTAAAGTGCTGTCTGTTACAGATCATTGCCATCTCACCTCTGTCTGCGTGAATTCGAATCTAGGATTCGGTGAATGTGGATATGTGAGAAAGCTTGCCAGTAGCTTCTTGTGTGTTGGTGGTTTCTTCCTCCACCATTAATACTGGTCACCATGTATAGCCTATCATGTGCTGAAAAATGGTGTTAAGCCCTACAGCAACAACAACAACCAGCCAATCACAATGCATATGGAAGTTTTGTGATGACCCAAGCTGTATCAACAGATTACCTAAAGATAGCATGTGATTACTTTTTACAGAGCTATATTGTAACCTTTCAGACTGGAGAACCAATGGTGAGAGATGCATTACAAAAATGACAGCAGAAAGCACAGATGTAGTAAACCTAAACATTACAGATTTCTATTAACTTAGAGCCTGGTGGACTTTGAACCAGCCAATATTGAAACAAATACTAACAGTCATTAAAGAGTTACATGTGATATCTTGTTGCCATGCAAGACAGCTGTATTTAAAAGTGTGCACTTGTCAGCTGGTTCTTATAATTCATCCTTTATGTATGCATTAAAACATTTAGATCTCTCCTGTAATTTTCATGCTGTGTGAATGTATTATTTATTAAGGGACAACACACAGTCTACCCTGGCAGAGATAATTTATTTTTCCTGCCATCTCAGTTTGGTCCAGTAATTCATACATCCATTTATCTCAAGTAGCTAATTATTAGGACTGAACATTAACCACTCAGTAGAAACAATTGACATTTGGTTGTTGTGTTTGCATGCATATATAGACAATTCAATATTTAGGCCATTTACAGCTTCAGTTTTTGTATTTTAATTTCACATGAACCTTGTAAGAAGAATGAAGCAAAAGCAGCTTGAATTATACAAATGAAATTTTGTAGGCATGTTAATGACATTAACAGGCATTATTACAATTGCCCAATTTTTTATATTTTAGACTTAGACTTTGTGCTCTGCAGGTTCTGCATTTAAAAAAAATATAAATCCAAATGTATCTTTAGCTACTCTTTCAGAGACTTGGAAACCCTTGTCCAAGCTCCTGAAATCCAATGGTCTATCTCTGGTGCCTGTGATGGAGAATTTAATAGACAAAGTATGGGATGACAGACCATTTCCACCTAGAAACAGTCTACTTGTCCTCACAGAGGCTTACACAGGTAAGTCCACTGATACTCTTTTATCTAAAAGAGAAGAAAATATCAAGCACATATCATATGTATGTAGTCACATGATTACTGATGCTGGGACAACAAGAGCACATGTTTTGCACTTTCTTTCACCCAGGCTTGAGTGATATTGATGCTGGGACAGAAAGAACACTTGGGGAAAATTGATGCTTGGACAACAAGACCACATGTTCTACATTTTACTTAGCCAACCTATGGTATTGGTATGATATTGATATTGTTAATATGACCGACAGTTTGACAAAGTGGGTAAGAATATTTTACATACCTCCTCAAAGTTAGCTTGCAGCACAACTACTTCTTCCTTTGATGCTAGACCTGGCATCTCTTGCAGTTTTCTGACTGGCCCAAAAATCAGGTAGCAGTGATGAAGTCCTTAGCTGTGATTGCTAAAGTATTAAACAGGGTCATGAACCAAACCTAGATTTAAGCCCTAATGGTTACAGCAAACTATGACCAATGCCCTAATGGCTTCACCAAATCATGACTGATGCCCTAATGTCTACACCAAATCATGACTGATGCCCTAATGTCTACTCCAAATCATGAATGATGCCCTAATGTCTACACCAAATCATGAATGATGCCCTAATGTCTACACCAAATCATGACTGATGCCCTAATGTCTACACCAAATCATGACCGATGCCCTAATGTCTACACCAAATCATGACTGATGCCCTAATGTCTACACCAAATCATGACTGATGCCCTAATGTCTACACCAAATCATGACTGATGCCCTAATGTCTACACCAAATCATGACTGATGCCCTAATGTCTACACCAAACCATGACTAATGCCCTAATGTCTACACTAAACCATGACTAATGCCCTAATGTCTACACCAAACCATGACTAATGCCCTAATGGCTTCAGCAAACAATGATAAATTCCCTAATGGCTTCAGAAAATCATGACCAAAACCCTAATAGCTTCAGCAAACCATGACCAATGCCTTAATGGCTTCACCAAACTAGGACTAATACCCTAATGGCTTCACCAGACAATGACCAGTGCCCCAATGGCTTCACTAAACCATGATCAATACCCTAATGACTTTACCAAATCATGACTAATACTCTAATGGCTTCAGCAAACCATGACTGATGCCCTATTGGCTTCACCAAACTAGGACTAATACCCAATGGTTTCACTGATACCCTAATGTCTACACCAAATCATGACTGATGCCCTAATGTCTACCCCAAATCATGACTGATACCATAATGTCTACAACAAATCATGACTGATGCCCTAATGGCTTCACCAAATCATGACTGATGCCCTAATGGCTTCACCAAACCATGATTAATGCCCTAATGTCTACACCAAATCATGACTGATGCCCTAATGGCTTCACCAAACCATGATTAATGCCCTAATGTCTACACCAAACCAAGACTAATGCCCTAATGGCTTCACCAAACTATGACTTTTATCCTAATAGCATCATCAAATCTTGATTTAATATGATGAGGTACCTGCCATTTGCTCATATGCACTAAAGCCATTTAATTCCTTGGCTGTCTAGTCCACATCAGATGTGGTCAACTTCATTAAAAATAGAAAAACCGTAAATGACCTCTTTGCCAAAACTGTTGAACAGAATTGTACAAGATTTTATCAAAGGCATGAAGACTTTTCAGTCTGATGCAAAAGATGTCAAATATGGCCACCATAATGAGAAATAGAAAGACCTTTAAATTACTTCTCAAAGAAGCACTCAACGGTATAGAACAAATTTGCCAAAAATATCCAGGTATCAAGAGGGTTTTCAAGTTTGTTCAACTGATGCTCATTTACCATCAGATGTTGATAGTATTGCACAATTTAAACAATTTCTCCAAAACCATATTTTGTCTTGCATTTGGCATTAGGCAGATGTCAGTCTGGTGAGTGATCTCAGGCTGATTTGAATCTTCTGTCAGTTGTGTTCTTTTGTACTTTTGATAGGTAAAACCTGGAAGACTAAAATTAAGGAGGTGAGAGAGAAGTTGGCAGAGAAGAAGGCTGGAGCTCAAATCTTGACAGCATTAGATGAAATAGCATGTAAGAGAACCAACTTGTTTCATTCTTTGTCTTTTCTGTCTTTTATGTTTATCAGCCTATTTGGCTGAAAATATTTTTCTCAATTTTATAGCTTTTGAAAGTAATGAATACTTTGGTGATATTTTGCTTATCTACTTATGGCATATCACAAACTTTATTTTGGTATCAGGCTAAAAAGTAAAAGCCAGACAAGACAAAGTATAATTTATGAACTAAGTAAAAGCCATAACAAGACAAAATATATTTTATGAACCAAGTAAAAGCCATGACAATACAAAGTACATTTTATGAACCAAGTAAAAGTCATGACTAGACAAAGTATAATTTATGAACCAAGTAAAAGCCATGACAAGACAAAATACATTTTATGAACCAAGTAAAAGCCAGACAAGACAATATATATTTTATTTTGAACATGCTACATTATTTCTTGTTTTTAACTCTGCTACATATTTAGATACAATTCACCAAGGTATAGTGATACAATGGACATTGTATGATTAAAATTTTCTTTGAAATGTCATCTGTTTAATACTTTTTTGTTTTATATATATATATATATATATATATATATATATATATATATATATATATATATATATATATATACATACAGTCAAACCCACTTATCTCGACCTCAGTTACCTTGCCAACCTTATTAAGTTGACGTTTTTGAAGTGGTACCACCAAATTCTCTCTTTGTCTTAGCATTTTCTCATGGGTTATGTGGTTATGTTGATTCTTTTTGTCACCAAACCCTAATATCTTAAGCACAAAAGAGGGCCAAATTTGCCAATTAACGTCGGTTATCCCTTATCCCGATCCCTATGACCAATCAATGGTGATTTTTTTCCCCTTATTGGTGACAAAAATGGCCCATCTTGATTAGTTAATTTGTACAAACAATCCTGGAAGGAAGCTACAAACTTAACTAAGTAAGGTGTTGGAATCAATCAGTACATGAATGATCCTTTGTTTGTATGACAACCCCATCTTAGCAGTGCATTGTTACATCATAATCTGCTTATGCTGACATAATGCAAAGTACTGTAGGTTTTGACAGTCAATTATGCTACAGTATTATACTTACAACTGACCAATTTCTGAAGATGTGAATAGAACAGATAAAATTAATGGAATGGTTAATCCTTCTGTTTGTTGGTTGTTACAGACACTTAAACTCAGCAAGAAGAAAAAGCAAACAACAAATAAATAACTTTTGCATAATTAAAAATGATTATTTATTTCTCAAAATACATGAGTGAAAGAATCCCTATATTGGGTGTTAACTTATGCTACAGTAATACACATACATGTATATATGGTCCAATATTGCCAGGTGTTGACTCATGTAAGTTTCATTCGTGGGAATGGAGATACTATTTTGCAAGAATATGGTCTTTTGATTATTTAATTTATATGTACTTCTTGCGATTGGTTATCTTTATGCTAACTTACGACTTACCAATAAAATGATCGTACTTGGTTAACTCAATGAAAGTTCACTCACTTGTTGATCTTGTCTGAAGGATAACATGTTGTAGCTATTCTGTTTACAATACTTTTTAGAGCTGTCAATGTGAAATGACTTGCGAATTTAATTTTGATACTGGTTAGCTTTTTGTAAAAACGAACTACATCCTGCACATTTTTTGTGATTTTTGGAGCCATCTTTGTGTTTGCAATGTTGGAGAATATAATAAAGGTTTGTATTGAGAATTGATGGTGGTTTGTATTGTATACTGGTAAATCTCTGCTGTTAGTTGGTGCACATATGCCTTTTGTTGTTAACAAACATATATGTATATTTTTATAGCATGCCGATCGCTTCATCAAACAAATTGCGCGAACGCTGTTGTATAAAAATAACATTCAAAAATATGTGCATGACTGTACATTCTCATTTATTAACGCACATCATGTACATATTGAAATTTCAAGCACATGTTATTATATTGATGCCTTATTGGTTTTCATTTATCTCAATCATCCTTTATCTTGATGCTTTTTGGCAAACCCCTAGGCCGTCAACATAACCAGGTTTGACTATATATAGATAGATAGATAGATAGATAGATAGATAGATAGATAGACAGATAGACAGACAGACAGACAGACAGACAGAACCCTTTTATATATATATATATATATATATATATATATATATATATATATATATATATATAGATCTGAATTGGTCTTTCAGGGTTGTTTAATCTTCGAGGATCAGATATTGAATACAATCCTGTGTTCTTTGCCTATGCTGTGATCACTATGCAAGACATATAGTAGGTATTTCAAAAGAAAAATTTTTCATTTACATGTAATGGAATAAATATAGGAGTTGTCTTTTTGGAGTTTAATGCCATATCTTAGTGCAAGATAGGCTAAATATCACAGATGGGGTGAGATGATACACCTGTGCCACATATCAATACAATTCATGATACATAGCCTATGATACCTTATGGACACACATATTAACCTGATGGTCTTTCCATCTTCAGAAGATGTTTCAGTGGTAGGTGGTACCCTTATATGTGATTTACAAGTTCTGTTTCTAGTGTGCTGATGATTGCAGTCAGACATAAACTTAGCATCTATATATATGCCATTCTTGTCCATAACAGGATAACAAAAATACTTTAACTGTTGTCAGTGATTTGTATACATCATTGTTGGCTATTTAAGCTGCTCCATTTGATCAGATGCAGGACTTGCTTTAGCCATCAGATAGGAGTATTTTGATCAATATAAATACTCTTAAATTATTCCCTGTTTTAAAATTTTTGTATTTATTTAGTTTATATTAACTGTCAGATAGGGAAATATGGCTATAACACGATCCCAATTCCATCTTCAAAATAGACAATTGGTTCTGACTCGATACACTAACGATTAATGTCCAAATATCAAAATGGGGTGGCAGGGGTCAGAAAAACTTAGATTTCTTTATGCTAAAAAAACTTTTAGGGTACAATTATTACCATGGAATTTGCAGTGTGTGTGTGTGGGGGGGAGGGATGTTAGAATCCATGTCACTTGGTGTTAATTTGTAGTTGGCCAGTGAGTGTTGTCATTTCTTTACCATCATAACCAACAAAAATTAGTGATGATGCTTGTATCAATTGTGTCAGATGAATCCTCAATTTCTAAATTACTGATAATTATTGATGACTCTGATGACTCCTGAAGATTAAGTAAATTGCATAAGGTAAGTATCATTTTGTATAGATTAATTGTGTTGATATGTACATTGATACAGCAAAATACATAGATTTATAGATGAAATGTAACCTTATGTCACAGATAGTATAACAAGTGGAGGAAAAACCCAGGAAAGCCCCAGTAAAAATAACTGATACTTGGAAAACTAAAAGCAAGCTTTCTCACATACCCACAATGGTCAGGGCTGAGACTCCAACCCACACAGACAGAGGTGAGATGGCAGTGATCAGTGAAGGCAAGCACTTTAGACCACTTTGTTACCCAGGACCTCTAACAAATGTGTGAAGATATTTTGCTTGAGCTGCATGAAATAATGAAGAAAAGTTTTTCTTTTTGAATCTTCTAATAACTCTCAGTGATACCTTGCTTTTGATTGTACTGACAGTTAATTTTATCAGGCTTCATTGCGAAGTTTATTGGAATTATATTTTTAATTTAGTAGATTCTAATCAGCTCAAACACACTAAATGACTTCACATTTCTAAACTTGGAATTTTTATAATTATATTAAAATTCATTCACTCAATGTTTTCTGATAGTTATTTGAGAACACTTTTCTACTGTAAGTATGAAATGCATTCATGTACTCTCTGGTCATTGTTATATTCCTACATTTTTTATATGTTACTGATAATTATTATTAATTATTTAACTTCATTTGTTTCTGCAACATGTTGAGGCAAAATTCAAATTGATGTATACAGAGAATCCTCCTTACAATACTTTGTCCAAGATAAACCATATGGTTGGGTCAAAACTGGCTGTTGTTAAACCAGGACATAAAGGTTATATGTGCATCATTAATGAATTATCACTTAGTCATATTCTGAAAGTTTTATTGTGCTCAACTTTTTTTAATAAAATAATTTTTCAGCCTTTTTCTTGATGAAGGCAGACTAGATAATAGAGTGAAAAAACATCTAGAACTAAACAGATCCAGCATTGAAAATGGCATAAACATTACCACAAAACCCTATGAAGATGTCAAGGCCTTTGTTGGTAATTTAGCTGATGAAATCAAAGGAAAAATATGGGTAGGGTATTTTCTTATAAGTAGAGACATATTTTTATTATTAAGGATAAAGAATGTCTGTATGTACAGTGGTCCCCTTCATGAATGGCCCCATGACCAGTGGCCACCCACTCTTTACAGCCAGAATCCATTGGTACTGACAAGTTTGTATTCAAAAGTACCTCTCAAGAAAGGCCACCCTGCTAATGCGACCAGCGGCTACCATAATAGTGCACAAATGTTAAATTTACCCCTCACACGCAGCCACATTTTATTATTAATTTGTCCAGAACCAGTATTTAATTATGGTGATGTAAGTTTTCTGATTATCTGTTCCGATGTCTGTTTCTGGATGTAAAGTTTTCATTACTGAAAGAAGTGTTGGCTGAAGTACATGAACCACTATGGTTATTATTATATTATGAATGCCAACATTTGCAGGAAATAAGGTCAACAGTATTGTGATAGAGCTTTTGGGCTTCACACTGTGGATTTTTTTAAAATGAATGACCAGACATTATTGATTGTCATGATCATAACATGATCAGATATAAATGGGGTCAGAAGTGTTTTGATAGAACTTTGGACTTCATGCAGTGGAATGTTTGTTTGTTTTTTAATTGATGATTACAACCCAGGTAATTGTCAAGATCATAACATCATAACATGATCAGAGAGGCTAAAAGTATATTTTGTGGATTAACACACACACACACACACACACACACACACACACATACACACACACACACACATACACACACACACACACACACAGAAACAATTAACATTAAATAAAACAATGTTCCAGACAAAGACCAAAATCACATGACAGTTCATGTATCACTTCCAGTATAATAAAGCAATTCCTTTACAAATGTTTTGTCTGCAAAATTAATATGCAGTATTGTATGATTTCAACATAGGAAAAAAATCATTACAAAACTTTAACATGTCATCACGTAAATGAAGAAATAATACTTAAGAAAAAAATAAAACTTATTCGATTTAACGGCAATGGTGAGAGATCATATGCTGAAATATTTATGTTGGGAAGACTTAGATAAACAAGAGCATAAAATAAGGAGAACATTCTGTGGCAGTGGGAAAATGGAGTAAATGGAAAGATATTTTATATATGAAACAGCATATGTACCAAGACTCAAATAACATTTTTGAATGTTTTTTTTAATACACATGCAAACAATACCCCACTCACATTTCAAGCCCCAAAACATGAACTATAAGTTTTTTTTACCTTAAAATAAATCTGTTTTTAAAACAAAAACATTTTAATAATTAATGCTACTTTTGAATTAAAAAAATACTGCTTTAAGTTATATGTAGCTTTCCTACTATATACACATATACATACACATCCCACAAACACAGTTCCCCTCTGGAAAGGCCACCCATCTTATAAGGCCACTTTCTCAGTGCAGAAGAGGTGGCTGTATATGAGGGGACCACTGTAATATATTTTATTGACAATTAGTTCAATAATGAGTTTCATAGTTTTTTTAGAAATGGGATAAAAAACAACACAAACATCGATAATTCCGTGCATAATAAGTCTTATATAATTTATATTTATAACTTATTTTATTTTATACTTATTATAACTTATATTTAAGTCTTTATATAACCTAATGACAACAGTATAATGATTAAAAAGGCTGATAAATCAAACACTGTTATTATTATGAATCAAGAAGATTATGTTAAAGAAGCTGAACGTCAAATAAATGAAGAAAAATACTACCAACATATTAAAGAAACCCTGTCAATGGAAATTAAATCACAAATTTCAGCATGCATTAATGAGATCTAAAAAAATAAATATATATGAAGAATTTGTTACTTTCCCCCTTAACATACACTTCAATTCTACATATTATGCAAAACTCATAACAATCATGATCATAATTTACCTTTAAATTATTCAGGGTGACCCATTATATCAGGTTGTAATTCATATACTGAAAATCTAACAAAATTTATTGATAGTGTTTTACAACCTTTGATGAAATCACTTCCTTCATACATTAAAGATAATATTGAAATTTCATTAAAAAGTTGAAGTCTATTCCATAGCTATCTGATAACTCAATCTTGGTATCATTAGATGTAGCATCACTATATACCAACATTCCACATACAGATGGTATTGGTATCATTAGATGTAAAATCAATATACACCAACATTCCACATACAGATGTTATTGGTATCATTAGATGTAAAATCAATATACACCAACATTCCACAAACAGATGTTATTGGCATCATTAGATGTAGCATCACTGTATACCAACATTCCGCATACAGATGGTATTGGTATCATTAGATGTAGCATCACTGTATACCAACATTCCGCATACAGATGGTATTGGTATCATTAGATGTAGCATTACTGTATACCAACATTCCACATACAGATGTTATTGGTATCATTAGATGTAGCATCACTGTATACCAACATTCCACATACAGATGGTATTGGTATCATTAGATGTAGCATCACTGTATACCAACATTCCACATACAGATGTTATTGGTATCATTAGATGTAGCATCACTGTATACCAACATTCCGTATACAGATGGTATTGGTATCATTAGATGTAAAATCACTGTATACCAATATTCAACATACAGATGGTATTGGTATCATTAGATGTAGCATCACTGTATACCAATATTCAACATACAGATGGTATTGGTATCATTAGATGTAGCATCACTGTATACCAATATTCAACATACAGATGGTATTGGTATCATTATATGTAGCATCACTGTATACCAACATTCCACATACAGATGGTATTGGTATCATTAGATGTAAAATCAATATACACCAACATTCCACATACAGATGGTATTGGTATCATTAGATGTAGCATCACTGTATACCAACATTCCGCATACAGATGGTATTGGTATCATTAGATGTAGCATCACTGTATACCAACATTCCGCATACAGATGGTATTGGTATCATTAGATGTAGCATCACTGTATACCAACATTCCACATACAGATGTTATTGATATCATTAGATGTAGCATCACTGTATACCAACATTCCGCATACAGATGGTATTGTTATCATTAGATGTAGCATCACTGTATACCAATATTCAACATACAGATGGTATTGGTATCATTAGATGTAGCATCACTGTATACCAACATTCCGCATACAGATGGTATTGGTATCATTAGATGTAAAATCACTGTATACCAATATTCAACATACAGATGGTATTGGTATCATTAGATGTAGCATCACTGTATACCAATATTCAACATACAGATGGTATTGGTATCATTAGATGTAAAATCACTGTATACCAATATTCAACATACAGATGGTATTGGTATCATTAGATGTAGCATCACTGTATACCAATATTCAACATACAGATGGTATTGGTATCATTAGATGTAGCATCACTGTATACCAACTTTCCGCATACAGATGGTATTGGTATCATTAGATGTAAAATCAATATACACCAACATTCCACATACAGATGGTATTGGTATCATTAGATGTAAAATCAATATACACCAACATTCCACATACAGATGGTATTGGTATCATTAGATGTAAAATCAATATACACCAACATTCCACATACAGATGGTTTTGGTATCATTAGATGTAAAATCAATATACACCAACATTCCACATACAGATGGTATTGGTATCATTAGATGTAAAATTAATATACACCAACATTCCACATACAGATGGTATTGGTATCATTAGATGTAAAATCAATATACACCAACATTCCACATACAGATGGTATTGGTATCATTAGATGTAAAATCAATATACACCAACATTCCACATACAGATGGTATTGGTATCATTAGATGTAAAATCAATATACACCAACATTCCACATACAGATGGTATTGGTATCATTAGATGTAAAATCAATATACACCAACATTCCACATACAGATGTTATTGGTATCATTAGATGTAAAATCAATATACACCAGCATTCCACATACAGATGGTATTGGTATCATTAGATGTAAAATCAATATACGACAACATTCCACATACAGATGTTATTGATATCATTAGATGTAGCATCACTGTATACCAATATTCAACATACAGATGGTATTGGTATCATTAGATGTAGCATCACTGTATACCAATATTCAACATACAGATGGTATTGGTATCATTAGATGTAGCATCACTGTATACCAATATTCAACATACAGATGGTACTGGTATCATTAGATGTAGCATCACTGTATACCAACATTCCGCATACAGATGGTATTGGTATCATTAGATGTAAAATCACTGTATACCAATATTCAACATACAGATGGTATTGGTATCATTAGATGTAGCATCACTGTATACCAATATTCAACATACAGATGGTATTGGTATCATTAGATGTAGCATCACTGTATACCAATATTCAACATACAGATGGTATTGGTATCATTATATGTAGCATCACTGTATACCAACATTCCACATACAGATGGTATTGGTATCATTAGATGTAAAATCAATATACACCAACATTCCACATACAGATGGTATTGGTATCATTAGATGTAGCATCACTGTATACCAACATTCCGCATACAGAAGGTATTGGTATCATTAGATGTAGCATCACTGTATACCAACATTTCGCATACAGATGGTATTGTTATCATTAGATGTAGCATCACTGTATACCAACATTCCGCATACAGATGGTATTGGTATCATTAGATGTAGCATCACTGTATACCAACATTCCGCATACAGATGGTATTGGTATCATTAGATGTAGCATCACTGTATACCAACATTCAACATACAGATGGTATTGGTATCATTATATGTAGCATCACTGTATACCAACATTCCACATACAGATGGTATTGGTATCATTAGATGTAAAATCAATATACACCAAAATTCCACAAACAGATGGTATTGGTATCATTAGATGTAAAATCAATATACACCAACATTCCACATACAGATGGTATTGGTATCATTAGATGTAAAATCAATATACACCAACATTCCACATACAGATGGTATTGGTATCAATAGATGTAAAATCAATATACACCAACATTCCACATACAGATGGTTTTGGTATCATTAGATGTAAAATCAATATACACCAACATTCCACATACAGATGGTATTGGTATCATTAGATGTAAAATCAATATACACCAACATTCCACATACAGATGGTATTGGTATCATTAGATGTAAAATCAATATACACCAACATTCCGCATACAGATGGTATTGGTATCATTAGATGTAAAATCAATATACACCAACATTCCACATACAGATGGTATTGGTATCATTAGATGTAAAATCAATATACACCAGCATTCCACATACAGATGGTATTGGTATCATTAGATGTAAAATCAATATACACCAACATTCCACATACAGATGTTATTGATATCATTAGATGTAGCATCACTGTATACCAACATTCCGCATACAGATGGTATTGGTATCATTAGATGTAGCATCACTGTATACCAATATTCAAAATACAGATGGTATTGGTATCATTAGATGTAGCATCACTGTATACCAATATTCAACATACAGATGGTACTGGTATCATTAGATGTAGCATCACTGTATACCAACATTCCGCATACAGATGGTATTGGTATCATTAGATGTAAAATCACTGTATACCAATATTCAACATACAGATGGTATTGGTATCATTAGATGTAGCATCACTGTATACCAATATTCAACATACAGATGGTATTGGTATCATTAGATGTAGCATCACTGTATACCAATATTCCACATACAGATGGTATTGGTATCATTAGATGTAGCATCACTGTATACCAACATTCCGCATACAGATGGTATTGGTATCATTAGATGTAGCATCACTGTATACCAACATTCCGCATACAGATGGTATTGGTATCATTAGATGTAGCATCACTGTATACCAACATTCCGCATACAGATGATATTGGTATCATTAGATGTAGCATCACTGTATACCAACATTCCGCATACAGATGGTATTGGTATCATTAGATGTAAAATCACTGTATACCAATATTCAACATACAGATGGTATTGGTATCATTAGATGTAGCATCACTGTATACCAATATTCAACATACAGATGGTATTGGTATCATTATATGTAGCATAACTGTATACCAATATTCAACATACAGATCGTATTGGTATCATTATATGTAGCATCACTGTATACCAACATTCCACATACAGATGGTATTGGTATCATTAGATGTAAAATCAATATACACCAACATTCCACATACAGATGGTATTGGTATCATTAGATGTAAAATCAATATACACCAGCATTCCACATACAGATGGTATTGGTATAATTAGATGTAAAATCAATATACACCAACATTCCACATACAGATGGTATTGGTATCATTAGATGTAAAATCAATATACACCAACATTCCACATACAGATGGTATTGGTATCATTAGATGTAAAATCAATATACACCAACATTCCACATACAGATGGTATTGGTATCATTAGATGTAAAATCAATATACACCAACATTCCACATACAGATGGTATTGGTATCATTAGATGTAAAATCAATATACACCAACATTCCACATACAGATGTTATTGGTATCATTAGATGTAAAATCAATATACACCAACATTCCACATACAGATGGTATTGGTATCATTAGATGTAAAATCAATATACACCAACATTCCACATACAGATGGTATTGGTATCATTAGATGTAAAATCAATATACACCAACATTCCACATACAGATGGTATTGGTATCATTAGATGTAAAATCAATATACACCAACATTCCAAATACAGATGTTATTGGTATCATTAGATGTAAAATCAATATACACCAACATTCCACATACAGATGTTATTGGTATCATTAGATGTGAAATGAATATACACCAACATTCCACATACAGATGGTATTGGTATCATTAGATGTAAAATCAATATACACCAACATTCCACATACAGATGTTATTGGTATAATTAGATGTAAAATCAATATACACCAACATTCCACATACAGATGGTATTGGTATCATTAGATGTAAAATCAATATACACCAACATTCCACATACAGATGGTATTGGTATCATTAGATGTAAAATCAATATACACCAACATTCCACATACAGATGTTATTGGTATCATTAAATGTAAAATCAATATACACCAGCATTCCACATACAGATGGTATTGGTATAATTAGATGTAAAATCAATATACGACAACATTCCACATACAGATGTTATTGATATCATTAGATGTAGCATCACTGTATACCAACATTCCGCATACAGATGGTATTGGTATCATTAGATGTAGCATCACTGTATACCAATATTCAACATACAGATGGTATTGGTATCATTAGATGTAGCATCACTGTATACCAATATTCAACATACAGATGGTATTGGTATCATTAGATGTAGCATCACTGTATACCAATATTCAACATACAGATGGTACTGGTATCATTAGATGTAGCATCACTGTATACCAACATTCCGCATACAGATGGTATTGGTATCATTAGATGTAAAATCACTGTATACCAATATTCAACATACAGATGGTATTGGTATCATTAGATGTAGCATCACTGTATACCAATATTCAACATACAGATGGTATTGGTATCATTAGATGTAGCATCACTGTATACCAATATTCAACATACAGATGGTATTGGTATCATTATATGTAGCATCACTGTATACCAACATTCCACATACAGATGGTATTGGTATCATTAGATGTAAAATCAATATACACCAACATTTCACATACAGATGGTATTGGTATCATTAGATGTAGCATCACTGTATACCAACATTCCGCATACAGATGGTATTGGTATCATTAGATGTAGCATCACTGTATACCAACATTTTGCATACAGATGGTATTGTTATCATTAGATGTAGCATCACTGTATACCAACATTCCGCATACAGATGGTATTGGTATCATTAGATGTAGCATCACTGTATACCAACATTCCGCATACAGATGGTATTGGTATCATTAGATGTAGCATCACTGTATACCAACATTCAACATACAGATGGTATTGGTATCATTATATGTAGCATCACTGTATACCAACATTCCACATACAGATGGTATTGGTATCATTAGATGTAAAATCAATATACACCAAAATTCCACATACAGATGGTATTGGTATCATTAGATGTAAAATCAATATACACCAACATTCCACATACAGATGGTATTGGTATCATTAGATGTAAAATCAATATACACCAACATTCCACATACAGATGGTATTGGTATCATTAGATGTAAAATCAATATACACCAACATTCCACATACAGATGGTATTGGTATCATTAGATGTAACATCACTGTATACCAGTATTCAACATACAGATGGTATTGGTATCATTAGATGTAGCATCACTGTATACCAATATTCAACATACAGATGGTATTGGTATCATTAGATGTAGCATCACTGTATACCAACATTCCGCATACAGATGGTATTGGTATCATTAGATGTAAAATCAATATACACCAACATTCCACATACAGATGGTATTGGTATCATTAGATGTAAAATCAATATACACCAACATTCCACATACAGATGGTATTGGTATCATTAGATGTAAAATCAATATACACCAACATTCCACATACAGATGGTTTTGGTTTCATTAGATGTAAAATCAATATACACCAACATTCCACATACAGATGGTATTGGTATCATTAGATGTAAAATCAATATACACCAACATTCCACATACAGATGGTATTGGTATCATTAGATGTAAAATCAATATACACCAACATTCCACATACAGATGGTATTGGTATCATTAGATGTAAAATCAATATACACCAACATTCCACATACAGATGGTATTGGTATCATTAGATGTAAAATCAATATACACCAGCATTCCACATACAGATGGTATTGGTATCATTAGATGTAAAATCAATATACACCAACATTCCTCATACAGATGTTATTGATATCATTAGATGTAGCATCACTGTATACCAACATTCCGCATACAGATGGTATTGGTATCATTAGATGTAGCATCACTGTATACCAATATTAAACATACAGATGGTATTGGTATCATTAGATGTAGCATCACTGTATACCAATATTCAACATACAGATGGTACTGGTATCATTAGATGTAGCATCACTGTATACCAACATTCCGCATACAGATGGTATTGGTATCATTAGATGTAAAATCACTGTATACCAATATTCAACATACAGATGGTATTGGTATCATTAGATGTAGCATCACTGTATACCAATATTCAACATACAGATGGTATTGGTATCATTAGATGTAGCATCACTGTATACCAATATTCCACATACAGATGGTATTGGTATCATTAGATGTAGCATCACTGTATACCAACATTCCGCATACAGATGGTATTGGTATCATTAGATGTAGCATCACTGTATACCAACATTCCGCATACAGATGGTATTGGTATCATTAGATGTAGCATCACTGTATACCAACATTCCGCATACAGATGATATTGGTATCATTAGATGTAGCATCACTGTATACCAACATTCCGCATACAGATGGTATTGGTATCATTAGATGTAGGATCACTGTATACCAATATTCAACATACAGATGGTATTGGTATCATTAGATGTAGCATCACTGTATACCAACATTCCGCATACAGATGGTATTGGTATCATTAGATGTAAAATCACTGTATACCAATATTCAACATACAGATGGTATTGGTATCATTAGATGTAGCATCACTGTATACCAATATTCAACAAACAGATGGTATTGGTATCATTATATGTAGCATCACTGTATACCAATATTCAACATACAGATGGTATTGGTATCATTATATGTAGCATCACTGTATACCAACATTCCACATACAGATGGTATTGGTATCATTAGATGTAAAATCAATATACACCAACATTCCACATACAGATGGTATTGGTATCATTAGATGTAAAATCAATATTCACCAGCATTCCACATACAGATGGTATTGGTATCATTAGATGTAAAATCAATATACACCAACATTCCACATACAGATGGTATTGGTATCATTAGATGTAAAATCAATATACACCAACATTCCACATACAGATGGTATTGGTATCATTAGATGTAAAATCAATATACACCAACATTCCACATACAGATGGTATTGGTATCATTAGATGTAAAATCAATATACACCAACATTCCACATACAGATGGTATTGGTATCATTAGATGTAAAATCAATATACACCAACATTCCACATACAGATGTTATTGGTATCATTAGATGTAAAATCAATATACACCAACATTCCACATACAGATGGTATTGGTATCATTAGATGTAAAATCAATATACACCAACATTCCACATACAGATGGTATTGGTATCATTAGATGTAAAATCAATATACACCAACATTCCACATACAGATGGTATTGGTATCATTAGATGTAAAATCAATATACACCAACATTCCACATACAGATGTTATTGGTATCATTAGATGTAAAATCAATATACACCAACATTCCACATACAGATGTTATTGGTATCATTAGATGTGAAATCAATATACACCAACATTCCACATACAGATGGTATTGGTATCATTAGATGTAAAATCAATATACACCAACATTCCACATACAGATGTTATTGGTATAATTAGATGTAAAATCAATATACACCAACATTCCACATACAGATGGTATTGGTATCATTAGATGTAAAATCAATATACACCAACATTCCACATACAGATGGTATTGGTATCATTAGATGTAAAATCAATATACACCAACATTCCACATACAGATGTTATTGGTATCATTAAATGTAAAATCAATATACACCAGCATTCCACATACAGATGGTATTGGTATCATTAGATGTAAAATCAATATACGACAACATTCCACATACAGATGTTATTGATATCATTAGATGTAGCATCACTGTATACCAACATTCCGCATACAGATGGTATTGGTATCATTAGATTTAGCATCACTGTATACCAATATTCAACATACAGATGGTATTGGTATCATTAGATGTAGCATCACTGTATACCAATATTCAACATACAGATGGTATTGGTATCATTAGATGTAGCATCACTGTATACCAATATTCAACATACAGATGGTACTGGTATCATTAGATGTAGCATCACTGTATACCAACATTCCGCATACAGATGGTATTGGTATCATTAGATGTAAAATCACTGTATACCAATATTCAACATACAGATGGTATTGGTATCATTAGATGTAGCATCACTGTATACCAATATTCAACATACAGATGATATTGGTATCATTAGATGTAGCATCACTGTATACCAATATTCAACATACAGATGGTATTGGTATCATTATATGTAGCATCACTGTATACCAACATTCCACATACAGATGGTATTGGTATCATTAGATGTAAAATCAATATACACCAACATTCCACATACAGATGGTATTGGTATCATTAGATGTAGCATCACTGTATACCAACAGTCCGCATACAGATGGTATTGGTATCATTAGATGTAGCATCACTTTATACCAACATTTCGCATACAGATGGTATTGTTATCATTAGATGTAGCATCACTGTATACCAACATTCCGCATACAGATGGTATTGGTATCATTAGATGTAGCATCACTGTATACCAACATTCCGCATACAGATGGTATTGGTATCATTAGATGTAGCATCACTGTATACCAACATTCAACATACAGATGGTATTGGTATCATTATATGTAGCATCACTGTATACCAACATTCCACATACAGATGGTATTGGTATCATTAGATGTAAAATCAATATACACCAAAATTCCACATACAGATGGTATTGGTATCATTAGATGTAAAATCAATATACACCAACATTCCACATACAGATGGTATTGGTATCATTAGATGTAAAATCAATATACACCAACATTCCACATACAGATGGTATTGGTATCATTAGATGTAAAATCAATATACACCAACATTCCACATACAGATGGTATTGGTATCATTAGATGTAACATCACTGTATACCAGTATTCAACATACAGATGGTATTGGTATCATTAGATATAGCATCACTGTATACCAATATTCAACATACAGATGGTATTGGTATCATTAGATGTAGCATCACTGTATACCAACATTCCGCATACAGATGGTATTGGTATCATTAGATGTAACATCACTGTATACCAGTATTCAACATACAGATGGTATTGGTATCATTATATGTAGCATCACTGTATACCAATATTCAACATACAGATGGTATTGGTATCATTATATGTAGCATCACTGTATACCAACATTCCACATACAGATGGTATTGGTATCATTAGATGTAAAATCAATATACACCAACATTCCACATACAGATGGTATTGGTATCATTAGATGTAAAATCAATATACACCAGCATTCCACATACAGATGGTATTGGTATCATTAGATGTAAAATCAATATACACCAACATTCCACATACAGATGGTATTGGTATCATTAGATGTAAAATCAATATACACCAACATTCCACATACAGATGGTATTGGTATCATTAGATGTAAAATCAATATACACCAACATTCCACATACAGATGGTATTGGTATCATTAGATGTAAAATCAATATACACCAACATTCCACATACAGATGGTATTGGTATCATTAGATGTAAAATCAATATACACCAACATTCCACATTCAGATGTTATTGGTATCATTAGATGTAAAATCAATATACACCAACATTCCACATACAGATGGTATTGGTATCATTAGATGTAAAATCAATATACACCAACATTCCACATACAGATGGTATTGGTATCATTAGATGTAAAATCAATATACACCAACATTCCACATACAGATGGTATTGGTATCATTAGATGTAAAATCAATATACACCAACATTCCACATACAGATGGTATTGGTATCATTAGATGTAAAATCAATATACACCAACATTCCACATACAGATGTTATTGGTATCATTAGATGTGAAATCAATATACACCAACATTCCACATACAGATGGTATTGGTATCATTAGATGTAAAATCAATATACACCAACATTCCACATACAGATGTTATTGGTATAATTAGATGTAAAATCAATATACACCAACATTCCACATACAGATGGTATTGGTATCATTAGATGTAAAATCAATATACACCAACATTCCACATACAGATGGTATTGGTATCATTAGATGTAAAATCAATATACACCAACATTCCACATACAGATGTTATTGGTATCATTAAATGTAAAATCAATATACACCAGCATTCCACATACAGATGGTATTGGTATCATTAGATGTAAAATCAATATACGACAACATTCCACATACAGATGTTATTGATATCATTAGATGTAGCATCACTGTATACCAACATTCCGCATACAGATGGTATTGGTATCATTAGATGTAGCATCACTGTATACCAATATTCAACATACAGATGGTATTGGTATCATTAGATGTAGCATCACTGTATACCAATATTCAACATACAGATGGTATTGGTATCATTAGATGTAGCATCACTGTATACCAATATTCAACATACAGATGGTACTGGTATCATTAGATGTAGCATCACTGTATACCAACATTCTGCATACAGATGGTATTGGTATCATTAGATGTAAAATCACTGTATACCAATATTCAACATACAGATGGTATTGGTATCATTAGATGTAGCATCACTGTATACCAATATTCAACATACAGATGATATTGGTATCATTAGATGTAGCATCACTGTATACCAATATTCAACATACAGATGGTATTGGTATCATTATATGTAGCATCACTGTATACCAACATTCCACATACAGATGGTATTGGTATCATTAGATGTAAAATCAATATACACCAACATTCCACATACAGATGGTATTGGTATCATTAGATGTAGCATCACTGTATACCAACATTCCGCATACAGATGGTATTGGTATCATTAGATGTAGCATCACTTTATACCAACATTTTGCATACAGATGGTATTGTTATCATTAGATGTAGCATCACTGTATACCAACATTCCGCATACAGATGGTATTGGTATCATTAGATGTAGCATCACTGTATACCAACATTCCGCATACAGATGGTATTGGTATCATTAGATGTAGCATCACTGTATACCAACATTCAACATACAGATGGTATTGGTATCATTATATGTAGCATCACTGTATACCAACATTCCACATACAGATGGTATTGGTATCATTAGATGTAAAATCAATATACACCAAAATTCCACATACAGATGGTATTGGTATCATTAGATGTAAAATCAATATACACCAACATTCCACATACAGATGGTATTGGTATCATTAGATGTAAAATCAATATACACCAACATTCCACATACAGATGGTATTGGTATCATTAGATGTAAAATCAATATACACCAACATTCCACATACAGATGGTATTGGTATCATTAGATGTAACATCACTGTATACCAGTATTCAACATACAGATGGTATTGGTATCATTAGATGTAGCATCACTGTATACCAATATTCAACATACAGATGGTATTGGTATCATTAGATGTAGCATCACTGTATACCAACATTCCGCATACAGATGGTATTGGTATCATTAGATGTAAAATCAGTATACACCAACATTCTACATACAGATTGTATTGGTATCATTAGATGTAAAATCAATATACACCAACATTCCATATACAGATGGTATTGGTATCATTAGATGTAAAATCAATATACACCAACATTCCACATACAGATGGTTTTGGTATCATTAGATGTAAAATCAATATACACCAACATTCCACATACAGATGGTATTGGTATCATTAGATGTAAAATCAATATACACCAACATTCCACATACAGATGGTATTGGTATCATTAGATGTAAAATCAATATACACCAACATTCCACATACAGATGGTATTGGTATCATTAGATGTAAAATCAATATACACCAACATTCCACATACAGATGGTATTGGTATCATTAGATGTAAAATCAATATACACCAGCATTCCACATACAGATGGTATTGGTATCATTAGATGTAAAATCAATATACACCAACATTCCACAAAAAAGATGTTATTGATATCATTAGATGTAGCATCACTGTATACCAACATTCCGCATACAGATGGTATTGGTATCATTAGATGTAGCATCAGTGTATACCAATATTCAACATACAGATGGTATTGGTATCATTAGATGTAGCATCACTGTATACCAATATTCAACATACAGATGGTACTGGTATCATTAGATGTAGCATCACTGTATACCAACATTCCGCATACAGATGGTATTGGTATCATTAGATGTAAAATCACTGTATACCAATATTCAACATACAGATGGTATTGGTATCATTAGATGTAGCATCACTGTATACCAATATTCAACATACAGATGGTATTGGTATCATTAGATGTAGCATCACTGTATACCAATATTCCACATACAGATGGTATTGGTATCATTAGATGTAGCATCACTGTATACCAACATTCCGCATACAGATGGTATTGGTATCATTAGATGTAGCATCACTGTATACCAACATTCCGCATACAGATGGTATTGGTATCATTAGATGTAGCATCACTGTATACCAACATTCCGCATACAGATGATATTGGTATCATTAGATGTAGCATCACTGTATACCAACATTCCGCATACAGATGGTATTGGTATCATTAGATGTAGGATCACTGTATACCAATATTCAACATACAGATGGTATTGGTATCATTAGATGTAGCATCACTGTATACCAACATTCCGCATACAGATGGTATTGGTATCATTAGATGTAAAATCACTGTATACCAATATTCAACATACAGATGGTATTGGTATCATTAGATGTAGCATCACTGTATACCAATATTCAACATACAGATGGTATTGGTATCATTATATGTAGCATCACTGTATACCAATATTCAACATACAGATGGTATTGGTATCATTATATGTAGCATCACTGTATACCAACATTCCACATACAGATGGTATTGGTATCATTAGATGTAAAATCAATATACACCAACATTCCACATACAGATGGTATTGGTATCATTAGATGTAAAATCAATATACACCAGCATTCCACATACAGATGGTATTGGTATCATTAGATGTAAAATCAATATACACCAACATTCCACATACAGATGGTATTGGTATCATTAGATGTAAAATCAATATACACCAACATTCCACATACAGATGGTATTGGTATCATTAGATGTAAAATCAATATACACCAACATTCCACATACAGATGTTATTGGTATCATTAGATGTAAAATCAATATACACCAACATTCCACATACAGATGTTATTGGTATCATTAGATGTGAAATGAATATACACCAACATTCCACATACAGATGGTATTGGTATCATTAGATGTAAAATCAATATACACCAACATTCCACATACAGATGTTATTGGTATAATTAGATGTAAAATCAATATACACCAACATTACACATACAGATGTTATTGGTATCATTAGATGTAAAATCAATATACACCAACATTCCACATACAGATGGTATTGGTATCATTAGATGTAAAATCAATATACACCAACATTCCACATACAGATGTTATTGATATCATTAGATGTAAAATCAATATACACCAACATTCCACATACAGATGGTATTGGTATCATTAGATGTAAAATCAATATACACCAACATTCCACATACAGATGGTATTGGTATCATTAGATGTAACATCACTGTATACTTATATTCAACATACAGATGGTATTGGTATCATTATATGTAGCATCACTGTATACCAACATTCCACATACAGATGTTATTGGTATCATTAGATGTAAAATCAATATACACCAACATTCCACATACAGATGGTATTGGTATCATTAGATGTAAAATCAATATACACCAACATTCCACATACAGATGTTATTGGTATCATTAGATGTAAAATCAATATACACCAACATTCCACATACAGATGTTATTGGTATCATTAGATGTAAAATCAATATACACCAACATTCCACATACAGATGGTATTGGTATCATTAGATGTAAAATCAATATACACCAACATTCCACATACAGATGTTATTGGTATCATTAGATGTAAAATCAATATACACCAACATTCCACATACAGATGTTATTGGTATCATTAGATGTAAAATCAATATACACCAACATTCCACATACAGATGTTATTGGTATCATTAGATGTAAAATCAATATACACCAACATTCCACATACAGATGTTATTGGTATCATTAGATGTAAAATCAATATACACCAACATTCCACATACAGATGTTATTGGTATCATTAGATGTGAAATCAATATACACCAACATTCCACATACAGATGGTATTGGTATCATTAGATGTAAAATCAATATACACCAACATTCCACATACAGATGTTATTGGTATAATTAGATGTAAAATCAATATACACCAACATTACACATACAGATGTTATTGGTATCATTAGATGTAAAATCAATATACACCAACATTCCACATACAGATGGTATTGGTATCATTAGATGTAAAATCAATATACACCAACATTCCACATACAGATGTTATTGATATCATTAGATGTAAAATCAATATACACCAACATTCCACATACAGATGGTATTGGTATCATTAGATGTAAAATCAATATACACCAACATTCCACATACAGATGGTATTTGTATCATTAGATGTAACATCACTGTATACCAATATTCAACATACAGATGGTATTGGTATCATTATATGTAGCATCACTGTATACCAACATTCCACATACAGATGTTATTGGTATTATTAGATGTAAAATCAGTATACACCAACATTCTACATACAGATTGTATTGGTATCATTAGATGTGAAATCAATATACACCAACATTCCACATACAGATGTTATTGGTATCATTAGATGTAAAATCAATATACACCAAAATTCCACATACAGATGGTATTGGTATCATTAGATGTAAAATCAATATACACCAACATTCCACATACAGATGGTATTGGTATCATTAGATGTAAAATCAATATACACCAACATTCCACATACAGATGGTATTGGTATCATTTAGATGTAAAATCAATATACACCAACATTCCACATACAGATGGTATTGGTATCATTAGATGTAAAATCAATATACACCAACATTCCACATACAGATGTTATTGGTATCATTAGATGTAAAATCAATATACACCAACATTCCACATACAGATGTTATTGGTATCATTAGATGTAAAATCAATATACACCAACATTCCACATACAGATGTTATTGGTATCATTAGATGTAAAATCAATATACACCAACATTCCACATACAGATGTTATTGGTATCATTAGATGTAAAATCAATATACACCAACATTCCACATACAGATGTTATTGGTATCATTAGATGTAAAATCAATATACACCAACATTCCACATACAGATGTTATTGGTATCATTAGATGTAAAATCAATATACACCAACATTCCACATACAGATGTTATTGGTATCATTAGATGTAAAATCAATATACACCAACATTCCACATACAGATGTTATTGGTATCATTAGATGTAAAATCAATATACACCAACATTCCACATACAGATGTTATTGGTATCATTAGATGTAAAATCAATATACACCAACATTCCACATACAGATGTTATTGGTATCATTAGATGTAAAATCAATATACACCAACATTCCACATACAGATGTTATTGGTATCATTAGATGTAAAATCAATATACACCTTCATTCCACATACAGATGTTATTGGTATCATTAGATGTAAAATCAATATACACCAACATTCCACATACAGATGGTATTGGTATCATTAGATGTAAAATCAATATACACCAACATTCCACATACAGATGGTATTGGTATCATTAGATGTAAAATCAATATACACCAACATTCCACATACAGATGTTATTGGTATCATTAGATGTAAAATCAATATACACCAACATTCCACATACAGATGTTATTGGTATCATTAGATGTGAAATCAATATACACCAACATTCCACATACAGATGGTATTGGTATCATTAGATGTAAAATCAATATACACCAACATTCCACATACAGATGTTATTGGTATCATTAGATGTAAAATCAATATACACCAACATTACACATACAGATGTTATTGGTATCATTAGATGTAAAATCAATATACACCAACATTCCACATACAGATGGTATTGGTATCATTAGATGTAAAATCAATATACACCAACATTCCACATACAGATGTTATTGATATCATTAGATGTAAAATCAATATACACCAACATTCCACATACAGATGGTATTGGTATCATTAGATGTAAAATCAATATATACCAACATTCCACATACAGATGGTATTGGTATCATTAGATGTAACATCACTGTATACCAATATTCAACATACAGATGGTATTGGTATCATTATATGTAGCATCACTGTATACCAACATTCCACATACAGATGTTATTGGTATCATTAGATGTAAAATCAATATACATCAACATTCCACATACAGATGGTATTGGTATCATTAGATGTAAAATCAATATACACCAACATTCCACATACAGATGTTATTGGTATCATTAGATGTAAAATCAATATACACCAACATTCCACATACAGATGGTATTGGTATCATTAGATGTAAAATCAATATACACCAACATTCCACATACAGATGGTATTGGTATCATTAGATGTAAAATCAATATACACCAACATTCCACATACAGATGGTATTGGTATCATTAGATGTAAAATCAATATACACCAACATTCCACATACAGATGTTATTGGTATCATTAGATGTAACATCAATATACACCAACATTCCACATACAGATGGTATTGGCATCATTAGATGTAACATCAATATACACCAACATTCCACATACAGATGTTATTGGCATCATTAGATGTAAAATCAATATACACCAACATTCCACATACAGATGTTATTGGTATCATTAGATGTAAAATCAATATACACCAACATTCCACATACAGATGTTATTGGTATCATTAGATGTAAAATCAATATACACCAACATTCCACATACAGATGTTATTGGTATCATTAGATGTAAAATCAATATACACCAACATTCCACATACAGATGTTATTGGTATCATTAGATGTAAAATCAATATACACCAACATTCCACATACAGATGGTATTGGTATCATTAGATGTAAAATCAATATACACCAACATTCCACATACAGATGTTATTGGTATCATTAGATGTAAAATCAATATTCACCAACATTCCACATACAGATGTTATTGGTATCATTAGATGTAAAATCAATATACACCAACATTCCACATACAGATGGTATTGGTATCATTAGATGTAAAATCAATATACACCAACATTCCACATACAGATGTTATTGGTATCATTAGATGTAAAATCAATATACACCAACATTCCACATACAGATGTTATTGGTATCATTAGATGTAAAATCAATATACACCAACATTCCACATACAGATGGTATTGGTATCATTAGATGTAAAATCAATATACACCAACATTCCACATACAGATGTTATTGGTATCATTAGATGTAAAATCAATATACACCAACATTCCACATACAGATGGTATTGGTATCATTAGATGTAAAATCAATATACACCAACATTCCACATACAGATGTTTTTGAAGTGTATAAATAATTTCTTGATAACAATCCTAATAATAGTACACTGTCTAGTGAAGATATTTGTAAAATAATAAAACTTATCCTGGAAAATAATTATTTTCAATTTAAAAATAAAAATTACATCCAAGTAATGGGTACAGCAATGTGTAGTCCTATGGCTCCTTCATACGCTTTTCTTTTCATGGGTAAATTAGAAAAAGATTTCCTTCAAAAAGAAAAGTTTAGTCCATCTGTCTGGTTTAGATTTTTAGATGACATATTTATGATCTGGAACCATTCAAATGAAGAACTGGAGAAATTCATTAATTGCCTAAATCATTTTCATCTGACAATTAAATTTACTTATACTGCATCAAGTATGCATGTTTAATTTTTAGATGTAAATGTAATTAAAAATATTGATAACACTTTCTACAAACATTCATGTCAAGGAAACTAATGTCCACCAGTATGTGGAATATTCTTTTTGCCATCTAATGTCATGTAAAAACAGTATTCCATATGGCAAGGCTAAAAGATACTGATGCTTTATTTCAGATGATTGTCAATAACAAAATTTGTTGAATGATTTAAAAACATATTTCCAACACAGAAATTATCCAACACATATCATTGATTATGTGCTGAACAAAACTCGTAATCTTACTCAACATTATGCTTTAAATACAGCAAATTATACATTGGAGAAAAATATAGTTCCTTTTACAATGCAATACAATCCTTCATTACCTAATATGGGTCTTATAATTAATAAATATTGGAGTCAAATAAAAACTGTAAAATCACTTTACAACAATAAACCTATTCTTGTAATTGGAATTAAACATACAGAATATAATAAAAAAAGACAATTCTCATCATCTAAATGTAATAGACACTGGTGCTCTCAATGTGCAAACATAAGAGAAAGTAGTTCTTTTAGTAGCACTAATACCAAAGAGACGTTTTCTCTACATTATAACACTAACTGCAAATAAAATAATGTGATTTATTTGATAACCTGTAAAAAAATGAAATATGCAATATGTTGGACAAACACTTCAACAAATTTCTGAGAGAATGAATAATCATCACTTTCATATTAGAAATTACAAAGATCCTAAGTTTTCCTATTTCTACACATTTTAACACCAATAATCACTCTTTACTCAATTTTTCTTTCATGCTAATAGATATTGTGCATGGAAACACGAATAGACTCATAAAAGAAACTTATTGGATTTATAAATTAGATACTTTGTGTCCTAATGGCCCTAATACCAATGCACTATATAAAATTGTATAATTTTCTTTTCAATTGTTAAATTGTATATCCTTTATAACAATATAATTGTTTGTATGGCTGTCTCTATTTTAATTTATTAATATATTTTTTTAGCCACTTAATATATGTCTTGGCTCATGTTAGTTTCTAAAATCTTTATGCCAGTTTTGTTGCCAAGCCATAAAAGCTGTCCCCTATAAGACTCTTGTGATGCCACATTTTGGAGCTAAATTTCTGTTCTGGAATTACCTTGCTGTTTAACAGGAAATTTGTTGGTTTTCACCATTCTTTGAGCAGATAGTTGATCTCTTTCTCACTGCATGTGTCAGTAGCATCACTGACATCAGAATATTTTGGAAAATTTTTAATAGCCTGTTTTGCATGCATTTACTGGTTAATCTGCTGGCAATATAGTTGTTTTGTATGCCATTACTGGTACATTCTTGTGCTTTTACTGATACATTTCATGACAATATAGTTGTTTTGTATGCTTTTATTTGTATGTCTCATTGCAGTATGGTTATTTTGTATGATTTATGTCAATAATGATACTGCTTTGTTTTAATCTTTTTGCTAGTAAAGTAATGTTGAATGAACTAATAGTCATTCAGCCATTTAGTCATATTAATTTCAGTACATATGTAATGTTTAGAATAAAATTACTTGTGAGCATAAAAATATTATGTACACATACTCTGATTTGAATTTTAATAATATTCTTCCTTTTAAAAATAAGATTTATCTTTTCCTAGGTCAGTGATAAATCAAGCTATGGACTTGTGCAAAATGTGCCAAAGGTATGGTAACAGATATTTGCTGAAACTATTTTATTGCTGTCACTAGCTGGCATACTTACTTTTCAGACATTTCCTCCATTGCATTTCTGATAAATTGTCCTATATCCATTAATATGATTGGTCAAGAGAAAACAAAGAAATAGAGATATGATTTAGAAAATTTATTTTGACTTTTTTTTTTTTGCACTGCTACAGTGGCCTAGTGGCTAGAGTGTCCATCTCAGATGGGAGGCAGTGGTTTTGATCCCCGGCCGAGTCATGCCAAAAACTTACAAAAATACTACTAACAGCTGCTCAGCATTAAGAGGTTAGTGTTAGAACTGATCGGCCTGGTGTCAGGATAATATGACTGAGTGAGACATCATGCCACATGTCTGTGGCATGATGCACCAGTGCTAGACATTACTATAAACTGCGGATATTGTAGCGATATGACTGAACAATTGTTAAAGCTACATTAAAAATCCAAATCACATTACATTACACTTTTATTTTGTATCATGAACTTAATAAAGAGTAAGCATAGTATAAAACTGTGATGGATTTAGATGATGGACAATTTTTTGTATTAACTGCTTTTTATTCTACATTTATTGTTACAATATTTCATAAGCATTAAAAAACAAGAGTGTACGTTTTGTGCATGTAGAAACATCTTGTTGTACACTCACTATATATCATTTATAATCTCATTTACATTAGTATAATCAGACACAGGTACCACTTTTATGGCAAAGACATCATTGGTATCAGTTTAAATTTTTCATGCTTAAACTTTAAGAAGTCAGATGTGTGTATGTGTGTGGGATACTATTGGTTACACCTCTCCCTCAATGACTTGCATACAACCAGGTCCCAAAACATAGTATGTACTATAAATGAGAGCATGAATTACCAAGGGACTTCCCAAAAAATCATTGATCCCATCTCCACTGGACATTCAGAAAACTGCAGGATGGGAGTGGGTGTGAAAATGTACTGTTTAATGGCTGGTAACTTGTTTTATAATCACTTTGAGAATAATTGTCAAGAAAGTGCCTTTTCTAATGAAGTTGTTTATTATTCTGTATAAAATACATTATTTTCAAGATGCCTAACATCTGAAAAATCATTATTATTATTCCAACTGGTTTCAAACATTCAATTGTTCGTAAGAACATTTGTGTAATATGTCACTGCTTTTTGTTTTTGATTAGTCTGGTTTCTTGCTTCAGATATGGCTAACAGGTATGAAGCAAAGAGTCTACAAAATGGGGACCAGACTAACTGTTGAAACACCATGAAATAAGATTGATTTTTCCAAAATCAAACCTTAATTTTTGTGTTGCCCATTTAGTATGATATTTCATTGCAAATATTAGTGATGCTTTTATCTCAAAGTACACATTCAGGAATTCTCTGAAACTTGCTTCTCCACAATTATCCTATCTGTGAAGCAAAGCTTTTTACTTTATTTAACAAAGTATTCAGTTCATTTGGTCACCTTGCTATCTTTGATCACATTTATGAAGGAGTAGGTACTTTAAGTATATTAAGTACACAATAATATTTATAACTGATTAATTAATTGGAATGAGTTCAACCAATTTATGACTTCTTATTAATAGTTGATAATTTCATTATGTTGATTCAAATTTACAGATCCTATCTACAATTTTTGATGATAAAACAAGTGATACATCAATGTTTCACTTACCAATTTTGATCATGACTTTTTCAAATTGAACAAATAGGGCAAATATTTTTTTATATTCTAGTTTTAAGAATGGGGTCCATGCCTGGCCACATATTCTAAGTGGGTTTTCGAGTTATTAGGGCATGAGTTATTGAGGGTGTGGCATATTTAGTTTGTTCTTACCTGTTATAGGATGTTATGGAGGGGTAGCAGTACCAGTCTTATCAGGCAAGGTACATACCTTATTACCAGTCATGTGAAAATAAAAAAGTCCTGTAAGTCCACAAGACCAGTAACCAGAAAATGCTACAGGTCCTGTGCAGAGGCTAGTGGACCAGAATGTTATAATACAAGATAATCTAACATAGTCAAGGACTCAGTGGTAAATGCAAGTTGACATAAATATCAGGTTATTTACTTCATTAAATGTAAAAAAATTAAAGAAAGCATATAACAACTATCATGTCTAATTTATAAAAAAAAACATTTAAATTTAGCATTGCATATATTTATTGAACAGGACATTAATGTTTACTGTCCTGCTAGATCTGATATCAATATGTGTTGCTGCTATTGATGACCGGCCTGAATCAAAGTTATAATAAAAATCAGGATCCACATTCATTGACTTGTTGTCATTGACAGTGTCAGAACTAGACCCAGCCTTTTAACATGATGCTCTGGAATGCAAAGTATGGCTACCCATGAAATTAGGTATTTGGAAAAATGCATTCTATCAGTGGACAGTTAGAACTGGTTCAGATGCATCCATATCAGTGGACTATTAGAACTGATCAGATGCATCCATATCAGTGGACTATTAGAACTGGATCAGATGCATCCATATAGATGGACAATTAGAACTGGATCAGATGCATCCATATCAGTGGACTATTAGAACTGGATCAGATGCATCCATATAGATGGACAATTAGAACTGGATCAGATGCATCCATATCAGTGGACTATTAGAACTGGATCAGATGCATCCATATCAGTGGACAATTAGAACTGGATCAGATGCATCCATATCAGTGGACTGTTTGAATTGGATCAGATGTATTCTATAAGTGGACTGTTAGAACTGGATATGATGTATTCCATTAGTGGACAATTAGAACTGGATCTGATGTATATATATCAGTGGATTGTTAGAACTGGATCAGATGCATTCATATCAGTGGACAATTAGAACTGGATCAGATGCATCCATATCAGTGGATTGTTAGAACTGGATCAGATGCATCCATATCAGTGGACAATTAGAACTGGATCTGATGTATACATATCAGTGGACTGTTAGAACTGGATTTGATGCATCCATATCAGTGGACAGTTAGAAGTGGATCAGATGCATCCATATCAGCAGACTGTTAGAACTGATCAGATGCATCCATATCAGTGGACTGTTAGAACTGATCAGATAAATCCATATCAGTGGACTGTTAGAACTGGATCTGATGTATACATATCAGTGGACTATTAGAACTGGATCAGATGCATCCATATCAGCAGACTGTTAGAACTGATCAGATGCATCCATATCAGTGGACTTTTAGAACTGATCAGATGCATCCATATCAGTGGACAATTAGAACTGGATCTGATGTATACATATCAGTGGACTGTTAGAACTGATCAGATGCATCCATATCAGCAGACTGTTAGAACTGATCAGATGAATTCATATCAGTGGACTGTTAGAACTGGATCTGTTGCATCCATATCAGTGGACTGTTAGAACTGATCAGATGCATCCATATCAGTGGACTGTTAGAACTGATCAGATCCATCCATATCAGTGGACAATTAGAACTGGATCTGATGTATACATATCAGTGGACTGTTAGAACTGGATCAGATGCATCCATATCAGCAGACTGTTAGAACTGATCAGATGCATCCATATCAGTGGACTGTTAGAACTGATCAGATGAATCCATATCAGCGGACTGTTAGAACTGATCAGATGCATCCATATTAGTGGACAATTAGAACTGGATCTGATGTATACATATCAGTGGACTGTTAGAACTGATCAGATGCATCCATATCAGTGGACTGTTAGAACTGATCAGATGCATCCATATCAGCGGACTGTTAGAACTGATCAGATGAATCCATATCAGTGGACTGTTAGAACTGGATCAGTTGCATCCATATCAGTGGACTGTTAGAACTGATCAGATGCATCCATATCAGTGGACAATTAGAACTGGATCTGATGTATACATATCAGTGGACTGTTAGAACTGGATCAGATGCATTCATATCAGCGGACTGTTAGAACTGATCAGATGCATCTGTATCAGTGGACAATTAGAACTGGATCTGATGTATACATATCAGTGGACTGCTAGAACTGGATCAGATGAATCCATATCATTGGACTGTTAGAACTGATCAAATGCATCCATATCGGTGGACTGTTAGAACTGATCAGATGCATCCATATCAGTGGACTGTTAGAACTGGATCAGTTGCATCCATATCAGTGGACTGTTAGAACTGGATCAGATGCATCCATATCAGTGGACTGTTAGAACTGGATCAGATGCATCCATATCAGTGGACTGTTAGAACTGGATCAGATGCATCCATATCAGCAGACTATTAGAACTGGATCAGTTGCATCCATATCAGTGGACTATTAGAACTGGATCAGATGCATCCATATCAGCAGACTATTAGAACTGGATCAGTTGCATCCATATCAGTGGACTGTTAGAACTGGATCAGATGCATCCATATCAGTGGACTGTTAGAAACTTGATCAAATGCATCCATATCAGTGGACTGTTAGAACTGGATCAGATGCATCCATATCAGTGGACTGTTAGAACTGGATCAGTTGCATCCATATCAGCGGACTATTAGAACTGGATCAGTTGCATCCATATCAGTGGACTATTAGAACTGGATCAGATGCATCCATATCAGCAGACTATTAAAACTGGATTAGTTGCATCCAAATCAGTGGACTGTTAGAACTGGATCCGATGCATCCATATCAGTGGACTGTTAGAACTGGATCAGATGCATCCATATCAGTTGACTGTAAGAACAGGATCAGTTGAGTCCATATCAGTGGACTGTTAGAACTGATCAGATGCATCCATATCAGTGGACTGTTAGAACTGATCAGATGCATCCATATCAGTGGACTGTTAGAACTGGATCAGATGCATCCATATCAGTGGACTATTAGAACTAAATCAGTTGCATCCATATCAGTGGACTGTTAGAACTGGATCAGATGCATCCATATCAGTGGACTGTTAGAACTTGATCAGATGCATCCATATCAGTGGACTGTTAGAACTGATCAGATGCATCCATATCAGTGGACTGTTAGAACTGGATCAGATGCATCCATATCAGCGGACTATTAGAACTGGATCAGTTGCATCCATATCAGTGGACTGTTAGAACTGGATCAGACGCATCCATATCAGTGGACAATTAGAACTGGATCAGATGCATCCATATCAGTGGACTGTTAGAACTGGATCAGATGCATCCATATCAGTGGACTATTAGAACTAAATCAGTTGCATCCATATCAGTGGACTGTTAGAACTGGATCAGATGCATCCATATCAGTGGACTGTTAGAACTTGATCAGATGCATCCATATCAGTGGACTGTTAGAACTTGATCAGATGCATCCATATCAGTGGACTGTTAGAACTGATCAGATGCATCCATATCAGCAGACTATTAGAACTGGATCAGTTGCATCCATATCAGTGGACTGTTAGAACTGGATCAGATGCATCCATATCAGTGGACAATTAGAACTGGATCAGATGCATCCATATCAGCAGAGTATTAGAACTGGATCAGATGCATCCATATCAGTGGACTGTTAGATTTGATAAGATGCATCCATATCAGTGGACTTTTATAACTTGATCAGATGCATCCATATCAGCAGACTATTAGAACTGGATCAGTTGCATCCATATCAGTGGACTGTTAGAACTGGATCAGATGCATCCATGTCAGTGGATTGTTAGAACTGGATCAGATGCATCCATACCAGTTGACTGTAAGAACAGGATCAGTTGAGTCCATATCAGTGGACTGTTAGAACTGATCAGATGCATCCATATCAGTGGACAATTAGAACTGGATCAGATGCATCCATATCAGTGGACTATTAGAACTAAATCAGTTGCATCCATATCAGTGGACTGTTAGAACTGGATCAGATGCATCCATATCAGTGGACTGTTAGAACTGGATCAGATGCATCCATATCAGTGGACTGTTAGAACTTGATCAGATGCATCCATATCAGTGGACTGTTAGAACTGATCAGATGCATCCATATCAGCAGACTATTAGAACTGGATCAGTTGCATCCATATCAGTGGACTGTTAGAACTGGATCAGATGCATCCATATCAGTGGACAATTAGAACTGGATCAGATGCATCCATATCAGCAGAGTATTAGAACTGGATCAGATGCATCCATATCAGTGGACTGTTAGATTTGATAAGATGCATCCATATCAGTGGACTTTTATAACTGGATCAGATGCATCCATATCAGCAGACTATTAGAACTGGATCAGTTGCATCCATATCAGTGGACTGTTAGAACTGGATCAGATGCATCCATGTCAGTGGATTGTTAGAACTGGATCAGATGTATCCATATCAGTGGACTGTTAGAACTGATCAGATGCATCCATATCAGCAGACTGTTAGAACTGGATCAGATGCATCCATATCAGTGGACTGTTAGAACTGGATCAGATGCATCCATACCAGTTGACTGTAAGAACAGGATCAGTTGAGTCCATATCAGTGGACTGTTAGAACTGATCAGATGCATCCATATCAGTGGACTGTTAGAACTGATCAGATGCATCCATATCAGTGGACTGTTAGAACTGGATCAGATGCATCCATATCAGTGGACTGTTAGAACTGGATCAGATGCATCCATATCAGTGGACTATTAGAACTAAATCAATTGGATCCATATCAGTGGACTGTTAGAACTGGATCAGATGCATCCATATCAGTGGACTGTTAGAACTTGATCAGATGCATCCATATCAGTGGACTGTTAGAACTGATCAGATGCATCCATATCAGTGGACTGTTAGAACTGGATCAGATGCATCCATATCAGCAGACTATTAGAACTGGATCAGTTGCATCCATATCAGTGGACTGTTAGAACTGGATCAGATGCATCCATATCAGTGGACAATTAGAACTGGATTAGATGCATCCATATCAGTGGACTGTTAGAACTGGATCAGATGCATCCATATCAGTGGACTATTAGAACTAAATCAGTTGCATCCATATCAGTGGACTGTTAGAACTGGATCAGATGCATCCATATCAGTGGACTGTTAGAACTTGATCAGATGCATCCATATCAGTGGACTTTTAGAACTGATCAGATGCATCCATATCAGTGGACTGTTAGAACTTTATCAGATGCATCCATATCAGCAGACTATTAGAACTGGATCAGTTGCATCCATATCAGTGGACTGTTAGAACTGATCAGATGCATCCATATCAGTGGACTGTTAGAACTGGATCAGATGCATCCATATCAGCAGACTATTAGAACTGGATCAGTTGCATCCATATCAGTGGACAATTAGAACTGGATCAGATGCATCCATATCAGCGGAGTATTAGAACTGGATCAGATGCATCCATATCAGTGGACTGTTAGAACTGATCAGATGCATCCATATCAGTGGACTTTTAGAACTGGATCAGATGCATCCATATCAGCAGTCTATTAGAACTGGATCAGTTGCATCCATATCAGTGGACTGTTAGAACTGGATCAGATGCATCCATATCAGTGGACTGTTAGAACTGGATCAGATGCATCCATATCAGTGGACTGTTAGAACTGATCAGATGCATCCATATCAGTGGACTGTTAGAACTGGATCAGATGCATCCATATCAGTGGACTGTTAGAACTGGATCAGATGCATCCATATCAATGGACTGTTAGAACTGGATCAGATGCATCCATATCAGCGGACTATTAGAACTGGATCAGTTGCATCCATATCAGTGGACTGTTAGAACTGGATCAGATGCATCCATATCAGTGGACTGTTAGAACTGGATCAGATGCATCCATATCAGTGGACTGTTAGAACTGGATCAGATGCATCCATATCATTGGACAATTAGAACTGGATCTGATGTATACATATCAGTGGACTGTTAGAACTGGATCAGATGCATCCATATCAACAGCATGCAGCTGAACATTTAACAGCAGTGTTACTGTGCTGGCACATGTTCTAATTCTTTTTTCCAAACAAATTTTATAACTCAACTGGTTTTGAAACATTCTTTTTATTTGATAATATTGTATTCCTTTTGAATGGTTACTTGTTGTCTCTTGGCCATGTTAGACTTTTCACCTCTGATGGCTTCCAGGCATCTAAATACTGCCACATGTTGTCATTGGGAATCAGAAGTTGTATATCTGTCAGACATAACATAGATGCAGAGAAGATGCAAGCTTTCTATGAAAGCAGACTGAACACGCAGATTCACTAGTGATCATCATTCACCATTTTTCATTTTTCTGTAATTATTTTGAACTCTCCCTTTATAAATGTTGTAGAGTAATATTACTCAGTATGAATAAAAAATCAAACTGGCCAGTTGAACTGGTTACTCATTTTTTGACTGAGTCCATTAACAAATTAGCTGGTTGGGACCATACAATTACCACTAACTGCTATGATGGTTAGAAGTATTCACATCAGATGAGGCACCAGCCTTGTTACCACTAATTTCTGTGGTGGCTAGTAGGATTCTTCTGTGTAAGGCTAGTGCCTTATTAACACTAGCTGCTATGGTGGTCAGTATAATTGCTATTGGGTATAGTATCAGCCTTATTGCCTCTAATTTCTGTTGTGTTCAGTAGAATTCATATTGGGTAAGGCACCAGCCTTGTTACCAGTAATTTTTGTTCTGGTGGTCAGTAGAATTTATACTGGCTAAAGCACCAGCCTTGTTACCACTAATGTCTGTGATGGTCATAATCCAGTGTATAATGATACATCCATGTGAAAATTATGTTACACTTGGAACATGTTTTTCTCTGTATTTGTAGACAAAAAGATTGATGCAGCCCTCTCCAGTATCTTTGATGAAAGCAGTGAAGAACTCAGTGGAAATAGAGGGAATGAAGCGAGCTCATGTAAGTTAGAAGATTAAAATATTCAATATATTTGAAACTTGATTCAAATGTTGAGGCGAATTAGTTAGTTGACAAGTATGTTTCCAGTGTGTTTGTCTTGTAAAATATCAATGGATCTGTCAGATGCTCCCCCAAATTGTCCTGATACTTTTGAAAATAGAGCCGATTTTAAAAATATGAACAGGTTTTGGTTTAGGCTCATATATTTAAATTGAACTATTTAAATCAATGTGCATCAAGTAAATTTATTCTTACTCTAGCTCTAATAAACGTGTGCAGTAAAATTCAGAAAAAAAACTTTGTTTCAGTTTGTTCCAGAAATTCAGCCTATCATACAATAGAATTAAATGCAATGATATTAGTAATGCTACTTCTTTTGCAGTCATGGACTTGTGTATATATTTTGCAGTCATGGACTTGTGTATATATTTTGCAGTCATGGACTTGTGTATATATTTTGCAGTCATGGACTTGTGTATATATTTTGCAGTCATGGACTTGTGTATACATTTTGCAGTCATGGACTTGTGTATATATTTTGCAGTCATGGACTTGTGTATATATTTTGCAGTCATGGACTTGTGTATATATTTTGCAGTCATGGACTTGTGTATATATTTTGCAGTCATTGACTTGTGTGTATATTTCGCAGGCATAGACATGCATATGTTTTACAGACATGGATTAGGGGGTATATGCAGACTTGGACTTGGATGTATATTTTGCAGACATGAACTTGTGTGTATATTTTACAGACTTGGACTAGTGTGTAATTTTGCAGACGTGGACTTGTGTCTGTATTTTACAGAAAATGGACTTGTGTATATGTTTTACAGACTTGGGCTTCTGTGTTTTTTTTGCATACATGGACTTGTGTGTCTGTTTGATATACATAGACTTGTGTGTATAATTTTTTGTATATTTACAGACTTGGACTAGTGTCTATATTTTACAGATATTATACTGGTGTGTATATTTCACAGACATGGACATGTGTCTATGTTTTATAGACATGGACTTGTATGGATATTTAACAGTTTATTGATATATGCCATGCATCATATCAGAGACAATTATTGTAATACCTGTTGTAGTTCAAAATTGCAGGTTTTACCCAATTCTGTCATTGTAATGAATGCCATTGTAACATGAGTTGACAGTTTTGGGAAGGAAATTTACTGATCAGATTTTATTGGTTTTAGGTAAAGGATGCTGTAACACTCTGTGAATTCTTTTCATGGCTGGAGAAAGAGGTATGGAAGATTCATACCATGTATTTCCTTCATCCTGCTTATTGCCCATTTTATCAAAATCTTATTAGTGCCATAAAATTATTTTCATGCTGAGATATGTTTTCAGCCATCTATTCAAACACTGTTGTAGAGGCAATGTGTGCCCATTGTATTTGTTGTACATGTATTTCATTACACTCTACATTATTTTTCTATAGGCAGTCTATCAGACTGTCTTTGACCTTCCAAAAATCTCAAGAATAATGTTATTTTGAGAATTGCTTAATCAAAAGCGGTTAAGAGCTAGATATTTAACTGAAGCAAAACTGTACTTCAGGTTGTGAATTTGCATATTATTTGCAGAAAAACATACAATATTCCCAAAGTATGGTGATACCAGCTAATCTGCAATGAGAAGTTAATTTGTATTATTTTTGGCAGAAATTAACCTTTGATGTTCAGTGTAAACCAAATGACATTTGTAAAACTTTTAAAAGGATATATGCAAAATACATGTATTTATTGTCATACTTATCTTTTCCTTATAAACACATTTTTTTATCCTGTCTTACATATATTATACTTATAAATACATGTATATATCCTCTCATAGAAATACCTTTCTATTGCAGATTCTTATTTGATTTTCTATGTGTCTTTTGCAATATTAATGCAGTTTTTGAATTTTCAAAATATAGGATTGTATTGTTTCTCTGTTAAAACAACATTTATTTTCCTTATATGCAAAGTTCATCACTTATGTGACAATTTAGGTCCCAAAGAATTCTGTCACTGAAGTGTCAGCGGCTGAAAAATTGGAAAGAATAAAACAGTAAGTTAATATGCAGATGCTTCAGGTTTTTTAACTTTTTGTCTTAATTTTACCAAATTCACATTTGAATACTGTATATATTGATAGTAAGTTGGAATCAAATGCAAACTGCACAGACCCAGATCTGCCATCCTATTATGTGCCATCAGATCCGGGTCTATGCTGTTTGCTATAGTGGAAGACATACAGGTCATGTATGCACATTTACTCATCTTAAATATAAAATGCTCTTTTAAAATATAATTCTTATTTTGCTTAACCATAGTCTATTTAATTCTGAATTTTGTGAACCTTAAACGCCATCAACGCCATTTACAGTCTAGAAAAGATCATGTTGAATCTAATTGTCAGAATGTAGACAGTATGAATTTGTTTATCAACATGTATATCTTTCATTCTGACATCACAGCACATGACATTCAACCTATAGCATACATGCCAACCATTACGCTTTTGGCATAATCATGACACTTTTTTTTCACTAATGCCTTATGTGTAAAGGTATCCAGATTATGCTTATTCGGTATATCTTGCCCCAAAAAATTAATAATTTGTTTTCTCATTTTTATTAACATCCCAATAATCCCATGGACCATATTCTAGAAAAGAGGCTTCTACCCAAATGAAATAAGAGTACACTTGTCCATAGACTGGCATGCACTCTCCTAACAGTGTGTTCTATTTATAGCAGCTGCCCTATTTCCAAGAAACATACTTTAAAACTTTAACCTATACTTCTATTTATGGCAGCTGCATAGCTTAGGAGAGAACAGATTGGTTTTCAAATTTTAATCTTTGCTCTCAAATTCTTGTTCCATTTCATATCTGGTACAGAACCAGTCTGTCAGTGCTAAAAATCATATCAGATTTATTTAAGTCGATGTGTGTGTTGGGAGCAAAAATATTTTTTTCAAATAATTTCACAAATGGATTAAAGATTAAAAACAAATTCAGAGATGAATGCATGAATTACATAATACAGCATTCTATTCTAATGCAGCTTCGCGCCCATTGCAGGCTGTGTGGAAAGAATTTTAACATTGGTCTTGGTAGTAAAACAAAGAAACTTTGAATTGCTAACTCCAGCACTAAAGTTACTTATTTTTTTACAGCGGAACTCAATTGTGGACACAAAATTTATATTATAAATGCAGAGGCATTATTTACCAAGTTCTTAATAAAACATGTACTACCCCTAGCTGTAGAAGATTATGTTGGTCCTTTCTTCAAATGGATGTTTCCTGATTATAAAATTGCCAAAAGTATGCATGTAAAAGAAGAAAATCATTGAATATTGTTAGGTATTTAGAAGGAGATACTGAATCACTTAAGGTGGCGCTCACCAGTTATTATGTACATTTGAGAGAGTGATGTATGTAAGGTGAAGTTGTTTGCATTTTAAACATGCATAGTGGAGAGAATGTTGTGTTGACATCATATATGCTACTTTCATGTAATGTGGCTGAAATTTCTTTGGATATTGTACTTTTGGAAATTTTAAATGATCTTAGGACACTGCTAACTAAAATGACTGCTCCCTTGTGCTCCAAAATTCAACTTCAATTTGTCTAAAGTACACTATTCCTGTCAGCTATTAAAATATGGAAAATGAATTTAGGTTGATATCATCCCAAAATGTCAATGCTTTTTAATGTTGATATTGCTGTAGAAACATCTCAGGGCATGTCAATAATGATTGATTTTGCTGTAGAAACTTCTCAGGACATGTATATAATGATTGATTTTTCTGTAGAAACTTCTCAGACCATGTATATAATGATTGATTTGTCTACAGAAACATATCAGAGCATGTAAATAATGATTGATTTTGCTATATAAACATCTCAGGGCATGTAAATTATTGATTTTGCTGTAAAAACATCTCAGGGCATGTAAATAATGATTGATTTAGTAGAAACATATCAGGGCATGTAAATGATTGATTTTTGCTGTAAAAACATCTCGGTGCATATAAATGATTGATTTTGCTGTAGAAACATCTCAGGGCATGTAATTAATGATTGATTTTGCTGTAGAAACTTCATAGGGCATGTAAATAATGATTGATTTGTCTGCAGAAACATATCAGAGTATGTAAATAATGATTGATTTTGCTATATAAACATCTCAGGGCATGTAAATGATTGATTTTGCTGTCAAAACATCTCAGGGCATGTAAATAATGATTGGTTTTACTGTAGAAACATCTCAGGGCATGTAAATAATAATTGATTTTGCTGTAAAAACATCTCAGGGCATGTAAACAATGTTTGATTTTGCTGTAGAAACTTATCAAGGCATATAAATAACAATTGATTTTGCTGTAGAAGCTTCTCATCATGCAATAAATTGAAATAATCAAGATAGAAAAACCATAGTATTATGTCAATAATCAGTAACAGTTAAAATAATGTGGCCCAAAGATAATGAATCTGTGCTGTATTTGCATTTTTACATTCACTAAATGTGCATTTTCTTCTGCAGGGGCCAAGAGGATTATGTCAGTTTGAGTTTTTCTACTATTTCTAGTGTGGGTTCTAATGGAGCAATCATTCACTACAGGTAGGTTCATGAAGACATACATTGTGAATTCAATGTTTTCTTCTTTAAATAGAAAACCAGATCATAATACTGTTGTAGAACTCCTATTACCTTACAAATCTAGCCCTTCCAGGCTAAAGATATTTTAGCTAAAAAGCTAAAAGTTATCTGCCCAACTAGGTGACAGTTGGAGTGAGCTCCCTTGATGCAGGTATTGGCACCAAATCAAATAAGTACTCCAGTTACTACTTCAGGCCATAGAACACAATTAATTTTACTATATATTCTCAACATTTGTTTCTCAGTACTGAACTTTCCACTGTATGACAATACAAATCATATGTTAATCTTAAATACCTTCAAAGATGACTTTACGGTGAAGTTCTTGTCAAGGGTTGACCTGCATTTTTTTGAGAGGCTGAATTGTAAACAAAACACCATGCAATGGAACACAGATTTCACTTCCGGATCATCATCAAGGCCTTATTACTCACTGTGCACTGTTGCTGAAATACACACAGACAACCACACCATAAGCTCATATTCTAAAAAATAAACAATTGCCTTTAAATCCTTACCAAGAATGCCTAAATCAAACTTTTGTATCACCAACAAAAGGAGACAGAAAAAATGATCTAAAAATAGACTGGGACTACATTTGTGGGTACAGGGCCCAAACTATTAATTGTGACCTGAGGCTACTTATGCTTGAGCTGAGTTGCACACTCTCTACAGGCAGAGATGCCTCATAATCTAACATGTAAGTGTTTTGAAACATTTCAGCCTTAAAGCAAATTGGAAGAGTGTTCTTTTTGAAGGTAGAAATTTCCAACTTTTCCTTTCTTTCTTTGGCAACAAAGTTTCTGGCTTTTCAGTACAATCACTTTGCCATCCTCACACCCTTCAGTGCCCTTATGTATCATATGGGTCATAATTGCATCCCATCACATTCCTATTGGTGTGTGATATAGAAAATTCTGTGTAATTTCCACTATGGTTGGATACATACTTGTAAGGATTAATCTAGTCTTTTAGTCATTGCTTCCACTTGGTAGTTATATATGTCACAGTCTGCTGATTTTATTTAGCCTGTCCTATATGTAACTGTAATATCATGCATTTATGGATAATTTGATTAATGACTATTTCAGTTTTAAGACTGTATGATACATACTCAATGTTTTTATAGCCACCATTGTATAACTTGTAAACGTCATTGCATTTAGTTTGGTTTTCTCTTTATTCCTTGGTACAAACTCATGCTGATTTCCCTTGTCATGTGGTCCACCTTGGTAATGTTGTAAGAGTATGTAACTTAACACAGGTTCAAAACCATTGCTATGAGCGACAGCATAACATGGTATATGCTGTGAAAGGTGAACTGATTTTATTCTTGGGGCAAAAAATTTGAGTGTAGTAATGTGTAAAATAACGAGTTGGTAATTTCTTCATATAACCATTGTGAAACTTGACTAAATGTAAACATGCAATACTAGCTCATGTTTGTTTGAATATTCCAAGAAAACATTGTGGGTTCTGTGGATGTGTTGCTTGTGGGTTTATTTGCTTCTGTGGGTTTTGTGGGCTCTGTTGTTTGTGGGCTTGGGGACTGATTGTTGGAATCAGTCAGCTCACAAACTAGGCACATTGCAGTTATTGTGAGTTTTCCTTTTTTATATATTTTTTATTGTTTAGTTTATTATAGATTATATAGCTTCAGGCACTATTTTGGACAGTAAGTTTTTGTTTCAAGTTTAAGCACAAAGCAATATTTTTCCTTCCATTCTTCTAATTTTTTTTATTCGTTTCTAATTTTTTTTACAAGCAAACTAGATATTGGTATATCATTTGTTTTTTGAAACTCAGTTATATGGTCAAGTGAGTGTTGTCCTCACAGACCAATACTTTTATTTATGTATTAGTTTTATTTATTTGTTTTTAATAAGCTACTTTCATACAGAGAATTTTCTTTAAGCTGCAAATATATAATTCCTTTTCTTTACTTAGGGAAATTGAATGTCTAAGTCATTATCTGTGCTTTTGCTCACTGACTTGACATTTGTAATTCAGTTTAACAATACTTGAATAATCTAACAATCTATAAAACATTTATGTTTTTGTTTTATAATTTACTAGTTGTTTAAGTCATTGAGTGTTTTCCTCACTAACTTGACATCAAATTTAATTATATCTATACCAGTTCAATCCAAAAAAGTATTAAGCTATTGTTGATGTGTACATCAAGCAAGTGTTCTTGCAGATTTTATATTTTGCACATTACAGTCAAGTCACATTACAGTCAAGTCCATATTTTATCTTTTGTAATAAACTCTATTGCAACTGAATCCAAATATAGCAAATCTTGTATATTTTTCATTCATCAAAAGAAATACAATGAACTATTAGCATGGTGCTAATGTATACCCTGACTTTGTCTGAGATTTTCCAAGTTTCAGTCAAGGAAGCCTTTTGCTTCTTGCCACCAGAGTTTTGCTCCTCTCTCTCACCACCAACAGACAAGTCAGAAGTTCCAGCAATTGACATGCTATTCAACATAGACCAGTTGGCATTCAACTCTTCACTGTGGGTCAAGTGGCTGACTTGAAGAGCATTATAGACAGATAGCAGCCATGAGGAACTCATCAGTAAACACATTAGCTTGCTTGCAGCAATAGAGACCAGTTTTGTAGAAGATATCCTTTGATCAGAGATGCCCATCATCCCAAATTTGGCATGAATATTTTGAGTTGTCTAGCATGTTCACAAATCATGCATCTGTATTACAAAAACCCATGATTTGTCATAAAAATAAACCAAAATAAGATAAGCATTGCAGCTCCCAAAGGCATCACAAGCATTGCATGTAGGGGAAATATTTACCTAACATTAGTGGGATGAATTCTAGTTTCTCCAGCTTATATTTCAGAGATCTCTCATCCCCAAAAACTGATCTTGACATGGTGGGGTATATAGCTGTGGTGCAACAGGTTACCTTCCAGAGTCATTTGACAAATTTATAAGGACATGCCTTTATAACTTCTGATGGATTTAGGGTAGGGAAAAAATTTTCCTTTTCAAAGCTTCTCATTAACAGATGGAGTCCAGTTTTGTTATCTTGAAGCTGTCTCACGTACTCTTAGAGATTGGAGTTGGTCTCCAGGATAAGGCAACTTAACTCCTTTTGACCTCTTACATGTTCTTCTAAGGTATTATGATCAGGTAATATGTATTGATAGTAAAATATGTTTCATGAATGATATTTACCTGAACATAACATGCATACAGCAGATAAATTCATATACAGGTTATGCCTTCCACTAGAGTAGTAACTGAAGTATTCTTGGGATTTGGCACCAGTCCCTTTATAAAGGGGAGTTCAGTCTAATTGCCTCAGATATCTTTTAGCTTTTATGCAAAAGAGTTGCAGTCATGGATGGCTAGATTTGCAAGGTAGTAATAGTTCTGAGGTATTACTGAAGAAACATATTTTACTAGAAAAATTGGTTTTTCTGTGTGTTTATAGTGTTCATGGATTTTGTGGAGGCTTAAAACAACAACTGTTAAGACTGAATGAACAATGATAAAAAATATATAACCCCATCTTCATGCTATGAAGTTAAATACTGAAGAAAATGTTATATTTCACAAAATTTCTTTCTTTTTTTCATTTAATACTTTTTTTTATTCTTACACAAAAAAAATGTATTAAATGTAATTTTGACTTAGTGAAGTTTACAGGAGCCCAGTAATAATCATTCCCATTTGTCTAATATTTGTTAGTACATTATTGTTTTCTTCTTCATTAGTATACCAAGGGTTTTTTATTTAACTAAACTTGTTATAGTTGTGTGTCTTGATAATCTCAGAGACTTTCATTATTTATTTCCTTTGATGAAGCAGTGTTCCAGGATTGAGCATCATACTTTTGTTCCTGCAGCATAACTTTACTGTGTTTTCTTTTGGCAGAGCTATGTCCCCTTATTTAAATCTTAAATTTCATATCATTATCTAACCATAGATTATAACATTTCCATTTATGTTTGTACACCTTTATATTGAAAAGAACCATTGAAAAGAAAGTGATAGGTAACTTAATATAATGTTACTGCATATTTTTCCAGCAGTTTGTCATAGGTGTGCCTGTTATGTATTTCTCATTAAACTTAATAGTCAAATGCACTCACTCATGAATTTTGAAAATTTTAGGCCAACACCAGAGACAGACAGACATCTTAACATAAATGAAATTTACCTTTGTGATTCAGGAGCTCAGTATAGGTAAGCATTTGAATGTATCACAGAGGTAATATTTATTCTTATGTACAATGTGGTCAGATCTTAAAGAAATCATTACATTCAATTTTAAAGTATTCCAGCCTATCAAGGATATGGTAAATATTTAGATCAAACAGACTTAAATATGTTCAAAGAACCTTAAATTTTAGAATAAGATTACTGAAGATGTCCATGATAGATAGTTGGCATAACATATTTATTTTGGGGCAGAGCGCATATCTCTTATTAGCTAATGTTACACCAATGTTTGCAGTATTTATGTCTTTTTGTTATGAAACTCACTGAAATAATTTTGAATCAGCATTTGGTATAAAATAATCTGGATAGATTTGAAATAGAGCATCGATTTACATGGCTATCCATTTGTATTTTGGTACTAACATCCACACCTTAGATAAGGAGGCAATTTCATGCACTTGTACCAGTATATTACACTCTCATTGGGCTCAGCATTAAGTCCAAAATCAGTTTCTTGTTTTAAATATTTCTGAGCAATGGGTGTAACATTTTTAAAGCTTACCAATCTTAAGCTCGATGTTTAAACTTGAAATGAAAAAGTGACTGCTTATGATAAATCAAAAGTAACTTTACGGAAGTTAAGTCCTTTGAAAATTGTTTGTCAAAAACCCATGCTCAAACTTAATCTCAAAATTTTGTTATCACTGCATCTAACTCTTAGTGGGTAGTCAGTGGAAACAAAAGGGTTTTAGGCAGTGTTTCCTTAATGTTAGTCTGATAAATCAACCTCCAAACCTGTCTTGGTTTTCATGGTTAGTATGGAGTAAATATTGCCTGTTCATGAAACACTATATTTATTGCAGACGTTTCTGTCTACAACACATTGGTGCACATTTAGACTTTGTTTTAGACATTTACTTGTTTTTTTTTACAGGTGTTGAGTTGTGGTCAGTTAAAGGAGCCTTTTGGTGATGTGTTTGGCCTATTTTCACAACAAGTGCATTGGATATGTGGAATAATACAACCATACTTCCTATTGCCAAAATGCATTTGACATGTAAATCCATGTGGAATAATACAACCATACTTCCTATTGCCAAAATGCATTTGACATGTAAATCCATGTGGAATAATACAACCATACTTCCTATTGCCAAAATGCATTTGACATGTAAATCCATGTGGAATAATACAACCATACTTCCTATTGCCAAAATGCATTTGACATGTAAATCCATGTGGAATAACACAACTGTACCTCCTGTTGCCAAAATGAAATACTGGCCTATATTGGCAGATAATTGGTCATTTAGTCAATATCAAGAAATCAACCAGATGCATCTTTACTCATGTGTAAATTGTAGTTTTGATCATGTGACTGGAGGATCTTTAGTTTTGTCATCTCCTCATGTGACTGTTATCATAGTTTAATATTGTATCAGATTATAATCTAAAGGATTAGTTTTGCATTATAATTGCCTAGAAGAATGTCACTGTCCATTTTGTAATTTGACACTTTATATCACAGTCATGTGATGAGATATGTGAGAGTCATATGACAAATCCACAGAAACTCCAGTCATCTGATCAAAAAGACCATTTCTGATGAACATAGTTGCATCTGATTGGTATCTCAATGCTGATTGAACAGCTGATTGTCAAAAATTATGGAAAGATGTACAGATCATTCAAAAGACCTTTCAACTAACTGCAGAGATGTGAGCAGTAATGGTAGGTGTCTAAAAATATGGACACTATTGTCTTGCAGATCTGTGTGCAAGAAGTTCAATGATTTATGAAGAGATGGACTCTAAACCATCCAATAGTACCAATACTATATGGGGTTGATTTATCAAATTACATAATATGTGTGAAAACTAATTAAAAATGTCACATTATGTGCTTTTTAAATTTGGGTCTAAGTAACCATTTAATTACTCAATATACTTCAGTGTTGCATTACTATTCATTTTTTTTTTTTACAGAGATGGTACAACCGATGTCACTAGAACTGTGCATTTTGGTACACCTACTGCTCATGAGCAGGTTGGGATCTGTAATTATAATAATAATCAGATAATCTAAATGTTTTAGGGAGTATATGGGTCACAGATGCTCATATTTCTGTATACAAGTTTCTCCTTTGCCTGTTGACATTACCATCAGGAATATAAGCCTGCTACCTCCCAAACTGTGGACTACTAAAAGACTTCAATTTGTCTTTTGTTTCTTTTATATAGACAAAGAGCAGCAACTCATGCTGATTACTTCCACTTGTCACTGTTGTCACCAGCTTTTAAGATTTGCTTTTTGTTTTGCAAAGTATCATATGTAAAAATTTGGTTTAGTTGGACTAATATTTATTGTTAAGCAGGTGATATACATTTTATTTTTAATTTGGTGGATATTTTGTGAAATATTTCACTTTCTCTGACTTAATCTTTTCAGACTTGGTACAGAATACTAGCATTGATGCATGTTGACTGCAAGTGTTTCCACATGCTGTCTTAAGTTTACTCATACTGTTTAAAATGGGTGTTATTTAGTGAATTATTTAGTAAATTATTAACACACTGGTATTAATTTATCCATTGTTTCTATATTTTTATCATTTCAGAAAAATGTCTTCTAAAATCAGGAAATGCAAGAAATATAAAGTAATGGAAGATTAGTTTAGTCTGTTGTGTACAAAATGTTCCTCTTCTTCCCTTGCAGTTTGTGGTCCAAAGACATCTAGTCTGTAGTTTTGCTTAAATCAGCCAAAGACAAAGAGAATATGGAGTAAAAATGCAAGACCAGTATGGATGTACCAAGTATACATCTGAATACAGAATTAGTTGTGGGCTTTATGTAGGACACTTCTGATCCCACCACCCTGAAATCAGTAGGGCAATGTCTTTCACCAGTATGATATCAGCAGATTTGGGGGAGATGAATACAGATGTGCGATTCAGTTGGATACACCATCTTTTAAGCTACATATGCATTACCTGGTACAGGAATGGCAAAGCAGTTTCTGACTTAAAGCCAAATTTTACCTCTCTTTCCATCTTTCATAGATAATTTGGATACTGTGGGGCAATTATTCCCCATTCTTTTGGTGCAAGTCCAAACTTGGCTTTGTGGGAGACTAGGGTATTTTTTGGATCTAGTGGTTCCAGCATGTAGTACTGTCCTGCTGCCAGGAACTGTACAGGTCATCCAGCCGTCCATCCCAGCCATCTCAATTCATACTCCATGGATTTTAGTGATTGATCTGAAAATTTAGTTTGACATGGCTTTGAATATTTATAAGAATGGAAGTCTTGGTGAAGATTCATCCATGTAGCCAAGCCAGTGGTTACATATGCTGATTGGGAGAGGACAATAGCTGAAAATCCATTTATCCAACCATGCTTCTGGCATGATATTTACCAAAGTCAGCTTCCACACATCTGACATCCAGGCCAACCATTCTTCTGGCTTACTGTCTGTCTGTGCCACAATATTATCTGACTTTTCCTATTTGCACTGCCAACTGAATTTGTAGGAATTTATTTAGGTCAGTAGTTACCCTATGGCATGGCTTGTCCAGAAATTGAAGCAAATGAGGAACATAAATTTAGTGTGATGATACTTCTGAGCAACAGACCTTCTATGATCTAACATGGTTTTAAGGCTTCCATCAAAGAGATAAATCAGGTGTTACCAGGTTTTGATTGCTCTCCAAGCCACCATGAATAAGAAAGACAATAAAGCCAAAGCATTGGCTTACATCCATAATGAGGAAGAATCAGCAAAACTCATGGAGATTAATGGTTGAAATGTATCTGTGACCTGGGGCATGCTTAAGCCTTCTTTTTGGAAAACCAGGCACCTGATATGTTCTTGTTATAGGAAATATTCCACTACCTACCAAACTTTACTTCCGATGTTGGTTAACAGGTCTGCCATACTGTTTTATAAGGTGGATAAATTGTAATTCTTGCCACACCAAAGTTGGTATAAAACATTGTTGCCACTTCTTTAAAGCTGAATCTGACCTCTTCATCAATTTTCCAACTTCTGGAAAAATCAGCCAACCATCATGCCAGGGAGTCAATGGCCCAAATCACACAGATCATTAACAGAGCAGTTCACTATAAAATTCTTAAGGTCTTGACTGCCTCTGCCAATCATGACTTGATAAGTTGTGATGCATGTTTTTACATCACATTTTTAAAACCATATCTTGTCCTGACTTAACAATAACTCCATTTGGTTGACCATTGCTGTTTGGTGCAAGAAATTTAGAGGATGGCAGCACAGGAACTGGCCCACTAACTGACCACTCTACCAGTATCTTCATTTAGGAACCTATAGCCTCTGCCACAATGGAGTAAGGAAGAATGGAACTTTTATGATTGATTGATTGTAGATTTTACAGCACATCAGCACTGTAAAGCTATATATGCAACAAAAAGTAACGATTTCTGTATAAAAGAGGGTTTTACCAAAGAGTAATAATAGTGCAGAAAACAATGACATTGATAGCATCATGCCTGCCACTTTGATTCCTGGTTTAAAATCACTGTATGCTATTTTAAAATCAGATGAAGAGATATGGCTATTTTAGCAGTGCTGTTTTCTCTTCTTTTCCTTTAATACTGATACTGATGGTTAACCAACAGTATACCATATGGTGATATGCACACAGGTCAGTATAATTGATCAGAATATTAGTAATAGGTTTTCTAATTTTTTATTGTATAGTGACTGAAGTACTGATGGTGAAATCAGAGAAGATGATAGAATTTAAACTATGTTTGACTTCAATATATTTTCGGAGCAAGAAATCTTACCCTGATTTTGGTTGAAAATGTTGATTTACCTTATGGCAAACAAAGTTTTGTTGTGTAATTTCCACTAATGAAGGGTGCAGCGGTCTATTTGTCACACATGTAAATTGTCATGTACTTTTTAAATTTGGAAAAGTTCTTTATAAGATTATGAAAAATGGAAGAATTTGTCTCAGATTTTGTACATTCACACAGCACTCTGGGTTGTTTTACATGCTGGGGAGGTGTTACAGAAACAATAGACTTTTAAAAGGTCAATTTTTGTGTTGTGTTATGAAGGCTGGAAGGTAGGAATGGCATTTAGTTTTTTTGGTATAGCGTTTTAAGTTGGATTGGAAAGCTGATACAAAAGTATGGTTTAAAAGGGTTGGACTTTCATTTTAGGGCATACTGTAAAGATAATGTTTCTTTGTGATGTGCTGGAGATAGCTAATTCATTTTAGCCACAAAACTTTCAGAATTTAAACTTGTGAAATTATTGTGATTTCCAAAAGTCTTGTAACATTTTGATCTGAGACATCTTAGAAGTTCTTGACATGCATGCAGAGTCAGCCTTTTTCATCTCAGTGATTTAGCTTGACAAAATCAAATCTGAATTTGGTGGGCTTTGGCTCAGACAACTACAAGACCTGATGAAATTAACACAGCCTCCAGCTTCTAACGATTTGAAAGTGAATTATGAAGGTAAAAATTCATCTTCTTAACCAGATACAACAATCATGGTGGGGCCCCAAGTGGAGTGGCAGAGTGGTCTAAAGCGATGTCCATTACGGATCACTGCCATCTCACCTCTGTCTGCATGGGTTCAAGTCTAGGATTCAGTGAATGTGGATAGGTGAGAAAGCTTGCCAGTAGCTTCTTGTGGGTCGGTGGTTCTTTCTGGTGATTTCCCGGTTTCTTCCTCCACCATTAATACTGGCTGCCATGAATAGCCTATTGTGTGCTGAAAATGACGTTAAGCCAAACAACAAACACAAACAAACAATCATGGCAATCATGGATCACATGTCCATGGGTTGTTATGTTGCCTTAAGCAGGAAAACAGGTTAACATGGGGGAATCCAGTTCTTTTATGATTAGAAGGATACCCAAGGCATTGGTAGAATGATCAGCATTCTCTCCAGTTTTTCTTATTCTCCTAATGTGCAAGCATTTTTGGTAGTTCACTCAGCTTAAAACTGGTAACATGTAGTGGTGGAAAGGAGAGGTAATGGGCAAGAGTCTACTGCCCATTTTTGGTCTGATATAGACAGAAAAGATGAATTTTTGTCTTTCATTAGGGCTGGATTCAGGAGGTAGCAGGCTTTAATTTCTAATGTTTATGTCATGGATAAGTAGTATTTCATATACTACAAAATTTACTTTTCCCAGTTTTGAACATGGAAAATAATGTACAGGTTTTATATATATATATATATATATATATATATATATATATATATATATATATATATATATATATATATAATTTCTCCTTTTGTCATACATACATTTTATTTTTATAGTCATTATTTCATAAACTGATTCTTTTGCTATGTGATGCTTACTGAAATGCTTACTATATTTATGCCATGTTTTTGGATAAAGTTATTTTTGGGCAAAATTAATATGCAAATACCTTGTAATTTATGGACATTGCTGACTTTAATTATTTTCTAAAACTTACGTTTATGGACACAATACCTCGATCATGGAAATTGGTAGAGGTGTGTGTGTGTTTGTGTGTGTGCATTCAGATAAATATATAATTTTTCATATTAAGCCATAAAAGTGAAAGACACTGCTTTAACATATTTAAATATGTTACTTATTCTATGTTAGGTAGCTTTTCTATAGCCTTTATTGAGTTTTAAGGCAAAAACCTTAAAATTGTTTGTTGCTGTTATTATCATAATCCATATCATTGAACTGTTTCACTTGCATTCAGATTAACACTGATGTCATACACCTTGGAAAATGTTATATGTTCTTTTATTTCATTATGTCATAGCAAGGTTACACTGATGGCAGCACATCATATGAGCTACTGGTAACCATGTTACAGAGTGACAAATTTATCATCCCATTTTTTTAGGACATGAAATTAAAGAGTTTAGTTTGTTTTTAGATGACTGAAAAGTAATTACCGTTAATTAACAAATATAACTTGTGGGTTATCCAAGTCTTCCCTACCATCCCCACCCCCTGAGGGATACATATGACCATGTCTTTGATTTTTTGCTCATATTACCACATTCTATTTTTGAAGTGTTGTTTCCAATTTCAAATGATGATATAATAACAAGAAGACAAAATCAAAATAATAAAATCAGCATCTTCAGTTTTTAGATCAAGAAGACATGTAAAAGAAAAATGATTGAAAATGTATTCTCACTTATTTTGTTACAGGAGTGTTTCACTAGAGTTCTGAAGGGACATATCAGTTTGTCAACTGTGATATTTCCAAATGGGTTGAAAGGTACATCTCTTTCATTTTTATATCATCTGAAGGACAGGGTTCCTATGCTTCCAGGAAATCTGGAAACAGTTGGGATAAATGAAAACATTTTTCCTGACCGTGAAAGTCCTTGATTTTTTAATATGTTGATGAATGTTGGGAAAAACCCGGGAATTTCCTTCAACCGTTTGATGTCTGAAATAGTTAGGTTTTTGAGTCCTAACGGAACTGATCCTGAGTTAAATTTATTGAGTTCTGAGCAGAATATTTGGAGGTTGCAGTATGGATCTTTTGCTGTACATGTGTGTTGAGTCATTCTGAAGAATCAGTGCATTAGATTTGTTCAGCAAATTATTTTCAACAGACTGTTTGATATTCTTATGTTTCTGTACTTGGAAGGTGTAAAAACCAGTCTAGCATCACATGAGGCTCACATGGTGGCAGTAAAGCTTATCCACTTACCAGATGACCCGTGTTAAATTCTTTGTTAAATCGAGTCATATCAGCATTGAATTGATATGAAAATTATTTTTGAACAAATTCAGAATATTAAAATCCTTATGTCCTTAATCTGCTGAAAGGCAAAAAAATACTGTATTCATAAAATTTGACCTGGTACTTGGATTTGCTTTGCTAATCACTCAAGTACACAAATCTCACAAAACACATTTTCAAATGTTATAGAAAAAAAATAAAACCTTAAGTAAAAGTTGTATACAGGTTGTAATAAAAACACAAAAATGAAAGAACACAAAATTCTTTACCTTTATTCCATGAACAGCTTCCGGGGTTTTGTTGTATCACGTGATTGATGAATGTGATTGTCGATCACATGATAGGTTGATGAATCATACTTGCCAGATTGCTGAGACAGCAACAGGTTTCTTGTTGTTTTTTAAATAAATATGTTGAGAATTGTATGTTCTTTCTGGGTTTTACAAATGGTATCAGACTTTCATTTAATATAATTTAATTTTTGTACAACAGCATTAAAATGAAGCTTGTTGTTGATATCACATGACTGTTGGACTGCCCATGTAGTTGTTTGAGATATGTGAAGTCATGTGACTTGTGATGAAAATGGCAAGCATAAGGTCATGTTTCATCTATGCTGTAATTGAGTCTGGTCTGTCAGCTGATTAAAGACAAAGAATATAGCACTTGCCATTTTGAGAGAATAAATAATTTTCCTATCATTTCATGCAGGTATAACATCATTTAAATTTGCTAGGCCTGCTGGTACCATATGCTGCTACTGCACAGTAGCAAAAAAGTATACATTTTTTTATATGCAATTGCTCTGACCCCACACCCCAACCTAAATGTCCAAATTTGAAAAATAAGTTGAATATTCTTCAGAAACCCAGACTAGAAAATGGACTACTATTCATTTTAAGCCAAATTTTTTTGTCCAAAAATGTTGAATCTCTGAGCAGAGCTTCAGTGCAAAACTATGACACAGTGAGATGTAGCTTGAAACATTGGTTTTATATCTTGAATAGAATACAGGAGAAATGAGAAATTGTCATCCCATGTATTATATTTTAAAAAATGATAGGAGCCCCTGTATCAATACAGGTTTGGGGACTGGTTTATTAAATCACAAGAAGGCAAGTTGATTTGACAGAAAATTCATTCCTTGTTTATACAACAATGTATAATTTTGAAGGCCTTTTGTCAAAATTTATATCAACCATTTTGTAAATTATTTTAATGATGGATTTTTAATAAAAATGTCTTAATGAGTGAGGTTTTTAAAAATCTTGTTTGGGATTTATTGGCACACATATATTCAGAGTTAAACTTGTTTTGTTACAAGATAAGATTCTAATACTCTGTTTTTCCTTTCTTTTGCATACTGTGATAGGTAATGTTTAGTTCATATAACATGTATATACAGTATTGATTTAAAATTCTTTAGAAGTAAAGTTTTGGAAGGAAACAAAATTAATTTATGTTAATTATGTTGTTTACACATAACAAAATAATGCAGGCCAGCAAAGTAAAGTCAGAAATTGTATTCTGTACACTGAAATGACTTTACATGCCAAATTATAGGAATATAGTTAAACTTGTTTTGTGTGATATGTTTTTGGTTTTGTACATGAACATCTTTTCTGACTTATTTACTTTGGAAAGTCTTGAAAGAGAGCATCTTTAGATTTTGAAAGTGAATATTTTATGATCTAAAATGTAGTTTAATTTCATTCACTGATGGTCATATGTTAACCTTGAAAAATTAACTTTCATCCTGGAAAAACCCTGGAAATGACCATGAAATTTAGAAAAGCATGGGAACCATGGTAGAAGGTGTGAATTAAGTGAACAACATTTGTAATCATAAAAATAACTCTTTTAACAACCCTGGCAAAGTTTGTTTTTATTGAATGCAGCTGCAATTTAAATTACTACAGCTTTGATATAATTATATAATTATTCATTATATTGTATAATTATGAATTTGAAATTGTTTTTTGCCTAACTGGATAGACTCTTTGTGCATGTATAATTTAAATTTGAAATTTTTTTAATATACAGTAATAGAAACACATCCATTACTTCAGCCGTCTCAGTTTGTGTTTTAGCAACAGAAGTACTAAAATGTTGCAAAGGCGGAAGTAGCATGAGAGTAGTCTCTGCTTGGATAGAGGGACTGGTACCAAGTCCCATCAGTTCATCAGTTACTGCAAGGAACATGCACTAATTCAAACCATTGATAGTACCAAATCCAATTATACCTTTGAAATCTTTATCAACTGAATGATTCTATGGAATTGTTTCATACAGGTAAATATACTCTTAGTTGTACATCTTTTTCTCACTCTATCTTCATTGTATATATTTAACACATTATCAAATTTCATCATTGGCGCTTTTTTAATTGCCTGCTTTAGGGTCCATAGTACATCAGTTCAACAACAGTACTTGTCTGAATTCTGACAAATACCTGCCTATTATTACATGTAACTGTATGTAAATTCTATAGTCTTTATTTGCTTTACTTGAGCTCATTCACCCACATTGTCATCATTTCTGTCTGTATCACCCACATGTAATAATTTTTTTTCTGTGTGGATGTACAGTCTCTTGCTCTTTCCTCCTTGTCAGGTCAGTTTTTACAGTTGTCATAGAGGTGATTAAAATGTAAATTGGTCTGAGATAAACAAGTACCCTTACTTAATTGACTGACAAGAGTTAGGGTGATGTTGTGTTTATGAATCATTTGTGGGAGGACCCTTTAGGCTAAGTTTCAATGGTAAAGTATGCAAAGTGGAACACCCCATCCAGTTTAAAGTCAAGTAAATCCAAGAGATGCAGGTTAAAGAAATTATTTCCTTGAATGATAATAGTGTTAAAGTTTTATTAAGCATTTAATATAAATGAATTTTAATATAATGAATTTTGTTCTGTCCCATAACTCATGGTTAAACCTTTTTTATGTACCTTGATCACATGACCTAAACTGCCAGAAATAAAACAAAACTGCATTGATTTTGCTGCCCCCTTCAAAATGCATGTTACAATAAAGTAGGTTATTTGATTATATATGGAAAGAAACTATCCTTGCTGTTTCAATTTTTTAAAAAAATAATTTTTATCAGCAATTTATAAGCAAATGACACAAATATGTTGACTCTAAAAAGTTCACATGGTCATGTTATGTAGCATGTACATCCATACTGTGTATCACATTTGTCAGGTATAAACATTGACATATTGTTCAATTTAAAAATAAATTTATTTGGTTGTCCACAGAAAAATGTATCCAGCAAAATCACAAACAAAAGAGAGAGAGAGAGAGAGAGAGAGAGAGAGAGAGAGAGAGAGAGAGAGAGAGAGAGAGAGAGAGAGAGAGAGAGAGAGAGAGAGAGTCTCCACATTTTTAAGCTTTTAACACTTGGATTCTATTGTATACCATATTTAGAAAAATGGCACTGAGATTTTGGGAGTTTTGTTGTTGGAGGAATATGAACTCCCATGTTAATCATCATTAATAAGCTGTATATTGGGGTGTGTGAAACTTAATGATCATTATCAAGATAATCAAGAGTAATCAGGGTGGTGAAAACTTTTTTCAGTGATGGCTACATGTACATGAAGAATGGTGAGAGTTAAGTCAGCATCTGGAAACCAATGTCAAGGTGCAGTTACTACAAACTTTGATCACATTTAGTTACAAGTGACCATTCTGCACAGCCATGAAAAAAATATAAGGTGCATTGATGATATGTTAGGTTTCTTCATTCCCCCTACCACAGATCTCATTTTAAAATAGTCCAGTACCAGAGCTTTTAATCTTAATTTTATTAAGATAACATAATAACAAGTTACAAATCAATCAATCAATATGTATATATATATATATATATATATATATATATATATATATATATATATATATATATATATATATAATTTAGACTGATCAAGGAAGGTTGACCATGTTATGTTTTTTAACAATATTCACAGAAATCTCAAAAATAAATTGAAACAAAGGAAAAGTTGTGGTTCTGTAAGCATACATTCAGTGAAATCTATTAAAAGTAATTGGTGTCAAATAAATTCATAAACTATTTGATAAATATAGGACTTTACTTGGAATTGAGGAAGTATAATATTCACAATTTGATCAAAGGAAAAGTGAGTGCATAAAGACATAACAATATTTGAATTTGCATGATTTTATATGTACTGCAAATACTTTGAGTTTCCGATCCTTGTCCCTAGAGCTAAACACTTGTTTTTCAATGGTTTTATGTTAGGAAGAAAGGTGTAAACAACACTGACCAGTTTTTATTTTATTAATTGTAATAAATTTAAGTTTTAGTGCATACTTGGACTTTCATGTTTTGAATTATTGCATTATCAAATCATCATTTCACCAGCAGATCTTTGATATTATGATTAAAAACTTATGCCACAAAAACAAAGAGTTGCCTCAGAACATAACACTGCTAAAATAATACTTCAGAACATCAATTTATGGTGTTCCAACATATAATCTGTCCCAAATACAGCATGCAAAATTTCCAGCCCAATGCCAGTTGATTTCATGGCGAACTGGGGCAAAAACATAAGTAGCCAGTCTCTCTGACAAGTTGGAATTTTAGGGATATATATTGAATAATATTACATACAAATTATATTTTTCATTATATTAAAAGTAATAGAAATGAAGTGACAAATAAATAGTGGGAATTGTTTCTAATGATCATTAGCAAATGAGAAAATAAATAACTCGAGATAAAAAGACCACTTGTAACTCCAGTTGAAAATTCTTTTGTGTATTGTGATGTTTGATAACACAGGCTACTTCCAATTCCCAGAGTGAACATGAAAAAGTATTTGGATGCCTCAAAGCCAAAATCCAAACACAGTCAAGGTAAATAGAACTGTTCAATGGAATTACCACAGAATCAACAAAATTAATGTTTTAACAATAATTGGTTTACAGAATTTGCGTGGAATATAGAAACATGATGCATGTTAAGGCCATGACAGTGATGCTAGCTGCAGTTTGTTTGCTTGTATGGATGGACATTTCTAACAGTCCACTGCTGGAATGCATCTTTTGACATACCTAATGTCATCGGTACTTTGGATTTCAGAGCCTCATATTAAGAGGCTGTGTCTTGTTCTGATGCAAAGTCAGTGAATATGGATCCTGATTTTTATTTTAACTATGACGGCAACCGATTTTGAATGCCCAACCACTAGATAAGTTATGTTTGGATGCAGATCAGCATTCGCAGTAAACAAGATTGTCATGGTCGGTAAATAGTGACCATGTTAGGCTGAATTTTAAAATCTGATCATGTGATATTTACATCTTCTTTTTTTGCATGTTTCATTACACAAATAACCTTATTTACATTTGCCTATATTTACTATTGAGTCATTGACTACATTTTGATGAAATAGATAACTAATCACCTGTGATGAATAAGACTTGTGGGAATTTTTGATGAGTTTCCCAATATAATGGTAAATATGATAGTATTTGGGGACGTCAAATATTATGGAAGTGGGGTTAACATTTTATGACAAAATGATGAAATGCATTTGTGATTCAGGAAAGTAGGAGACAGTAATATGAACACAGACGAGTTAAACTAAATTTTTGAACACTTGCTTGATGGAATTTGACATAATAAGCACAGCAGCAAGCGGGAGGATTTTATTCTTTGCAAATACTGCAATCTGTATGGAGATAAATCATTCTGGATTGTATGACATCCATAGTAATAATACTCAATCTCAAAAATAACTTGCATGTTTAAGCTTTCTAACTATTGAGTGTTTGACACTCCCAAAAAGAAGAACAGATGCAAAAAATCATGCTCAATGCTCAAAAAAAATTAACAAGTTCTTTGGGAATGTTTGAATAACACTATCCAGTCTTTAGTGAGTGCAAATATGAACTCTAATGAGAATTGCATCACCTCTCAATCCTCAAAAGAACTTTTCAGGGCAGTAAAGGACATGTCTAGCTAAGACAGTAGTCTACTGTCAAGGAAACTGTCATTTAATTTTGGGGGGAGGGGGTTTGGGGCTGGGATTTTGTGTTAGAATAAAATTATGGCCAAAATAGCTTGAAAATAGTTCTTTCTCTGATATATAGAAGAAAAAAATATTAAATCCATTGTAAATGTTGTCAAAATAAATTATCTTCAGATAAATGAAAAAAAGATACCCTATTGTTATGACACTCTAGTCTTAAACTAACAGAAAGAAGCAAATCCAACAAGTTTAGTAAAATTCAACAAATCATTATGCCCCCACCCCCAAAAGGTGAAAATTGAAAAGACACAGTATTGCATATTAAATCCCAAATAATCCTAAATGTTCTATCAGAAGTCCAGAAGTATAGAATTTTACAAGTGAATTCCAATAAGCTTGATGTCATGTTGTACCAGGAGTCTTAAATATCTTGATGTACCACAATGATATAATTCATAATGTCTTTGAGTTCTCAATAATCCTAAAGTAGTGTTTTAGCACTTTGTAATTCCAAGGAATAATTTAAGTAAATAATTCTTCTGAAATTATATCTGAATACAGTTGTGATACAGCTCTGATTCCCAAAGACATATATGAAAGCATGAATGAAAATTTTATTTACAAAACTGCTGTTAATATAAAAACTGTCACCTGACCAATAATGCAACAAAATGCCCTGGAACGCCTATGAAGTAGGTGGAAAATTACTTCAAATTGTCAACATTGCTTCCAGAATATTTTAAGCTCATAAATAAAATCAAGCCTTGAACTCAAATTTTTAGTAAATATCTTAAAAAAATATGACAGAAATCAGGTACACAAAACAGGTAAAGAACACATTGAATTAAATAATTAAATAATGCCTCTTCTCCCCTTCTCACCAAAATAATTTACAGTTCTACAAACTACATTTGTTTTAAAGTGTATTAAATGCTTCCAAGAAAACATGTATTCTTTACTTTCCAGTTATTTTCTGTAGGTTTATAGGAGTAAATAATTTATTCTTAATTGAAAAGTGTCACTTTTTTTAGAGGTGGGGGCCAAGTGGTTTAAAATGCTCACCATTCCGGATCACTGCCATCTCACCTCTGTCTATTTGGGTTTGAGTCTCTTGTTTGGTTAATGTGGGTATGTGAGAAAGCTATCAGCAGCTTCTCACGGGTCAGTGGTTCTTCCGGGAGCTTTCCAGGTATCTTCCTCCATCAGTTATACTGGCCGACATGTGTAACTGGTGGTTCATCTGAGGGTTTTCTAGGGTTCTTCCTCCACCAGTTATACTGGCTGCCATGTATAGCCTATCTTGTGCTGAAAATGGTGTTAAACTCTACAACAGCAACAACAAAAACAACAACAAACTTTTTTGGTGATGTTGCATTGACCATCTTGAGATCTCAAAAGACATGTTGAGTCTCAAGAAGCCTCCATCACTGCATGGGAGATTGGCAGATATGCATAAGACAGTTTGAGTGTCACCATTTGACTGATGTCATTTCAGGTCATACCTGATGTGTGCTCATGTTGTGAATGTGTGGGGTGATTATCGAAGCTATTTTGATATCAACAAAAATAAAAAGTGAAAGATGCAACTTTGGTCTTTTCTTTGTCATTGCCTCCACCTCTGTTGACATATTACACACACACACACACACACACACACACACACACACACACACACACACACACACACACACATGCAGTTCAGATTCTTGTAACAATACCATGTGCCAGAACTGACAGTCCATCCAGAAAAGTAGCAGATGTAATCAACTTAGATTTACCCCTGTACTGGCTATTGTGATCTATCCCAGGATAGCCAGGACTGGTTTTCAACACCAAATACCACCTGCTGTAGATGACACCAGTATCCATCTACACCTTCAACTCCTAAGACCAGATGCATTGATAAATTTTCCTGGTATATCAAGTTCATGTTTCAAAACATGGCTAGCATCCATTCTTGACCTGTTCTGCCAATTTTATAAAGTATATTGGACAATGGAATTGGGTACAGATTTCAATTTTCATGGTAGGCTCAGCTCAGGCTTCAAGACAGATAGTGATAGTTCCTGCATCAGGACCCCAAGCCTATTAAGCATATCTGGCAAAGAAATTGGTGTACCTTCTCAGACAACAAAAAGCTGGACCCTTGGATGTATAGCAGACTGGCACAAGACAGTTATGTCACTTGACATGGTCCCATTATCACCAGCTATCAGCTAAAATGATACCATATCTCTGATGCTTGGTACTAGTCCCAGGCCCTAATTAATAAACATAGTGAAAACTGGACAAATCTCTGCTGGGGTTTGCACCAAGACAAGGAAATCCTAGTACATTATTTACACTTAAATAGCTCTTCATTTAATTTAACCATTTAACACAAACAGTATTCTTTAGGTACTATTATTTCCTCATATTTTTCTATAGGTTATTGAATCATATACTGTTATATCAAAATCCAAATTATCATCTGAGTAGAATCCAATAGTATCTACTGTTTATAACTCTCTCCTGCCCACCCAACAAAATGCAGAAACAATTTAAGCAATAATTGTTCCATGTTGTAAGTATTGCACCAAGAAGTCTTGAGTCATGCTTTGTAAACACAGCACATTAGGAATATGGTAATGTGGACCTTGGTATAACTTGTTGATCCAAAGTATGCAGATTTTATGAATGTGAAAATAAATCATTTGATAGTATTGAGGTATTATTAATCAGACAAATTTATGACAATAACAATAAAGAATAAAAAATTGTATAAGGATAGTTTTTAACTTTTGTAAATTCTTATTTGGAAGAGTTCAATGGTAGTCAATGATTTCATACTGGGTATACAGCTCTAATGAAGAGTGAAATGTAGACTGATTAACAGTGTGTTGGATTATTCGTTGATGATAAGAGATCATATTCACTGTCATACATAACACCTCTTTGGAAGAGGTGGGGCTGTTTGCGACTTGTGTTGTAATTGAATGTAAAATTAACCCTGTGCATGAACAAACAGAGTTTCCAGCTGAATCTCATGCAGAGAGGTTGTGCATCAAAGCCTTCAAAAATGGAAAGTATCCTGGTGAGAACTATATCAGCCTGGAAATGCTGAAGTCAGAAGAAAAAGTAAATCTGAAAAGACAGAAATATTCCAAAAGATATGGAAGACTGAAGAAATCCCTGCTGAGCTAAAAAGAAAGGGTGACCTTGGGAACCATAACATCTGGAGAAGCTTGATTGCGCTGATGGTCTGTTTTCAAAGCAAGAAAATGCAAGAAAAAAGAGAACTCGTTGAGACAGCCACAGAGAGAAGACTGAATATGATACATGAGGGGAAAAAAAACCCATACAAGCAACAATCTTATATCATTGAATAGCTATTAGAAGAGGTAGAACTTGGAGGAAAAGTGTTCACCGGTGGAGGCTTGGAGAGAGAAGCAGCAACTTGAATTAACATAGCAAATCATGACTTGATTATGCTAAAACATATATGGAAGTCTAATCAATTTGGACTGAAGATCAAACTGAAGCAATGTCATCAGAGTGCTACTGTATGTCCCTGAATGCTGGAAGTTAACATCAAGAATACTACCAAAGCTTGAACTCTTCCAGAACAAGAAAACAAGAGTTTGAGAAAATTTCCTGGCATATTTGGCCAGGATAAAAATAAAGATCTTCATCAAAGGACAGAATCAAACATCTTTTGTCCAGGTTGTTAAGTAAAGATGATGGAAATTGCTGGGGCATATATGCAGAATGTCATTTGATGCACTCTCAACTGGACTCTGGATGGGAGATGAAAGAGGGGTCAGCTTTTGTAAAGTGATGCATTTCTCTCCAAGTATGCTATTCAAGACAACAGTTACTATACCATTTTTAAATCATAGCAAACTTCCAAAGAGGAAGGGACTCCCTAAAGCACCAAATAGGAAACATCCATCTTATTCCCTTCTCTCTACAGGGATCAATCTCATACCAATGAATAAGTACAAGGCAGACAAGGACCAGTCTCATTCAAGCTTCCAAGGAGTGGCAGAGGCACCTCTGGGTGTTGCTGGTTGTCTCTGAAGGCCTCCAGACCATGTTCATTGCATCTTCACAATATCAGCTGCTTACCTCACTACAGATATCCCTAGTGACAAATACAAAGTTGATGTTCTGAAGCCAGAATCATCACTTTCTTTATGAACAGGGCAGTTGAATCAGGTTTCATGTAATGTCAGCATGATACTGGCTATATGATGCTGATTAAAAAGTAAAATGCAAAACAATTGTTTACAATGCAAACTTACTTTCATTGCCAACAACTGGCATCTACTCATGGGTGGCCAGTTTTTATCTTAAAACCTTTTTCTTTCTTAGACCCTTCACTCTAAAAGCATCTAAGGGCTCTGAAATGCAAACTAAGCCATTAAGAAGATGGAGATCATGCTTGTTCTTATCATTCAAAGAAGATAGGTACAATTATTTTAGTTCAGGCTGTGTCATAATTTGCTTTGTGTTTATTAAGTTACAGCGGTTGCCACTAGAGCATGACTCCACCCTAACTGATATCATCTAAGCTAAGAAATCGTGGTCAGAGATGATAATCTCTTTTCCCTTTGAGACCTTTCATCCCAATGGGCACAGTTACCATTTGGGACCTATTCTATCCGTAGCCATATCTCACATGAGACTTAAAACTGCTTCATGTGCCCTAGGAGACTGGAAATAGAGCCAACTCTGAGCTAAGGGGATATAATTCTCTCATATCTATTCTTCTTGTGTTTTGATTGGGTAATGTATATGAAGATTAACTGTTTGGATATGAATGTAGTTCTTCGATAATACTTACTTGTTGTAATGTGCACATTGCCCCAAGCCCTTCACAGTTACATCCCTTGAAAAGCATGCATTTCCACAATAGTATTTGAAGAAATTGATGGGATTCAACACCAATTTTGCTCTGTCCAAGTGGAGATCACTCTCATCTGACTACCACCTTGGCAAGTTGATGACTGGCACTTCTGTTACTAAAACAAGCCTGGGTTGGCTGGACTTGCTAGGTTGTGGATGTACATCTAATATACCTCTATATTAGGATCTGGTAAGTTTTATCAAAGAAACATGTTTGACTAAACTAAATGACTTCTAGACTAAGGGTAACAAGAAGAATTAAAAAAATAAGAAACAAAAAGAATTTTGAATGACACCAAAACATTTTGTGAGTTGGAAAGTAGATGAATTGTTACCCATGTGTTAATTGATAATTAAATTTTATATGCATTGTGCAATTACATGATGTTTAGGATCCATGTTATAGACCATGTTATAACCAAACAAGTCAGTCAGGTAAAGAAAATGATGCATTATCTAACAGATGGTGGTTGGGGATGGGTAATAAAAGTGGGTCCAAAAATGCATGCTTTTGTGTAAAGGAAGACAAACTAGTCTGAAAAACAATTGTATATTGACAACTTACATTTCTGTAGTACAATCCATAATCTGTTAAGTCCTGTAAATGTATATAAAATCCCTGAACTTGAGTATAGATCACATGTAATAAAATTCATGTATGACACATGTCCTGTTAGAATACACAAGTAACATACATTAAAAATATTGGTAGTCCTCAATTTGATCTATATCCGATTGTCACTAAATCGTTCACTGCATTTATTGCAAATAGCATGTTGCTTTAGTTGTTTATATGCTTGTACATGTACTTAATTTTGCCTTTAAACTTTCCAAGGCTGCCCAGGGGATGAGGTTGTTCATATTGAAATGGAAATGTGAACAAATTAAAATATTTAATAAATATCTTTGCAAGATACCACAACTTCAGTTAACTTGATCACCAGATATCTATAGTTTCAAATGATTGGGAATTTAATTTGCATTTTATTCCACAGTTGGTAGCAACCAAAACATATTTTTCTCCCAGCAAAAGTTAAACTTTCACAGTATAATAACAGTAACTTTGGAAAATGCAACAATCCATCAGCTTCTATTGCTCTTTTTAAAATTTGTGCCAACTTCCTGTTTAAAGTTTTCTTGTTGTTGTTACTGAAGATTGTACTTGGGGTTTTTTTTATAAAGGGTGTATGTGTTATTGAAGTTTCCACTAAAGGACAGCTTTGGAGGACCAAACACATTTCCATTTCTTGTTTTGGCAGCAACATAAAATAATTGTTGAATATTGATTGAGACTGAATGGTTTTTCCATTTGCTTAATATTATATAGAACAATCAGTGCTTCAAATGTAATCAGTTTTCTTAGAACTTTCAGGTAAACATTTTTTTTTCTGTGTACGTTTTAAAAACAAATGGAATTAGCCTGCATTTGGATGATTGCAGATGTTACTCTTCATGTTTTCAAAAGTTGATTGATTGTTGCTAGACCCAGTAGCATGACTGTTGGAAAGACCAACAAGTAGATCTTCCCTAATTTTTTCTTTATATTTTTATTGACATTTCTGGTAGCAAAATGATGCTGCTTTCCACACATGCATTATAAATTTAGAAAAAAGGCCAGCAGATGTTCTATTCTGATGGAATTACTACAGAAAATGTGAGGTTTCTGAAGGCTTTAATTCTGTGAGTGAAAAAAAAGAAATTTTATTTACCATCCACATACACAGGTCTGTCTAAATAAATATATTAATTACTAGTAAGCAGCCAATAGTTCAACACTATTTCATCTAAAATATCCATTTTGAGATAGTTGATTGCCACTACCTGAAATGTCACCCCCCCCAATTTTTTTTAACATGCAGACATCTCACAGCATACAATACTTAGGCCAGATGTAAAAATAAGCAGAATAAGATATAACAATGCACTTTTAAAATGGTTTGTCAATATGAACAACGAATTTGTTTAACAGTTGATAAATTTCAGTGCATTTTATATCAAGCTTGCGGCTTCCTTTCATGGTACCACTGAATTTCATTACTCAAACCCAAGGTTGTATATACAAGTTTAAATTGTCAACAATGTTGCAAAAAAAACCCCAAACTTGCCAGATAGCATAGTTTATCACCAGTAAGGAAAATAAATCGCAATTTGTAGCATTAGCGGAGCCCTGAATAAACTTTTTACAAGTTATTTTTTTTTATAACTTTTTTCAGTGTACAGAATAAATACATATATACGAAATTGCAAAAGATATGCCACGATCACACGATCATCATGTATTAGAATTCATACACAATCTCTTCTTAAAATGACAATAAATTGTTTACTCGTTACTCTTTGTACTTTTAAGAAAGAAAACAAAAATTGTCATGTACAGCAAAAATACTTGTATATCAAATTTAGGGAGCCAAACCAAAATCGTATTATATCTGAATTGATTTCATGTTTTATTGGGGGATGCTTTATGCATATGTATATATGTGTGTATAACATCAGGTCACATGCTGGATAGCCTAGCCAGGACATCATTGTGGGAGACAGGACTGGACTACCTACATGGTACTGGACATGGTGTGGGGGCCTTCCTCAATGTACATGAAGGTAAAATATATGTGCTTTTAAATATTTGCCAGCTAATATTCGTGCTGTACACTTTGATTTGTTTCATGCTATTATGGAGATATTTTATTTTGTTGACAGTAAAAACATCTTTTACTATAAGAATATATGTTGATATTAGTTTTTATACTTTGCCATAAGATTGAGCATAGTATGTTTTGTTGTTGTTCCATATGTTACCAGTTATGGTTTCACATAGTTGTGAGTCTAAGAGATAAGGACTTCAGATCAGTCTTGTAAGAAACTTGATATCTAAAAGTTGTGCCAGATTGAGAATTGGAAGGGCTTGTATTAGGCTCAAATATTTTATTCTTATATAACTGCTGAGTGAAAGACTTACTGACAAAAAGATTTTATGACAGGGATCTCAGAAACACATAATTATGCGTATTTGGATCAAACGTTTGATTTGGGATGCATAAAATTGCAGACATGGGTGTCCTCCATATGCTCATTTCTTTTGCATAGATGAAAGTATTGTGGCAGAATAATTATGTTTTGATCACTATTAAAACTCTGGCAATGCTTTTAATTTGTTGCTGACATCTTTGATCAAAGGTTGCCAGCTTGCTTTGATGAAGGTGCATGTGTCATTAAAGGCACAGCTAAAGGCTCCCTTTGAACAACCAAACAAATATATATTTGCAACATTGGTGAAGCCCAGTGCGATCACTGTTATTGATTTAATTTCCAGTTGTTGCCATATAAATATTCCCTGCAAACTCGAAATTAAGAGACTGGGACAAAATACTGTTAGCAAATTTATACAAGTATTTTGGGTTAAACAGAAAAATGAGATTCAGAACTGTGTTAAAGTTGCATGAACTGATAGTTCGGATTTGACAGTAGCCAAGTGTAAGAAAGTGTGTAATGTCTGGTTTAGTGCGGATTGCAACTTTTGCTGGTGGGACTGCAATGTCTGCTGGTGGGACTCCTAATTTTACCAAATTGGCCTGATTTTACCAAATTAGGAAGCCTGAACTCCTAATTTTAAAATCCTAGCAAGACCTCAGTTTATGAGCTAAGGATTATTCTTCAGCAGCATTTTCTTAAATATTGACCATCAACATATGTCTATGGATACAGTTCTTGAATTCGTCAACCAATGAGTTTTCATAATCTTGATCAACTTTCTTGACTAAGCACCACCTATCAAAAAACAGCTCTTTTTTTCTTGTAAATTCATCATCAGTTTTCCAGCTTTTTTTTCATAATTACTGAACTTTTGTTGATAATCATCAAGGACTATCTCATAACCTTTTAAAATGCATTCTTTAACCACATCATAGTCAACACTTTGCTGTACTGACAGGGAAGCATTGATGTCTTGGGCTTTGCACTTTGTAATAATAGAGTGCAAAGCCATTTAGAATTTCAGCACTTTTCTTCAAAATGAGGAAAATATTTATCTACTTCATTTTCTCTGACAGTACTAGCCTAATATTCTTAGCAACATCAAAACTTGAATTTGTATGTAAAGTAGAAGATAGCTTTTTATTTTCCAGCTCTAATTCTTTTAATCTAAATTGATATTGCCTTTCTATCTTTTCTCTTTCTCTCTGCATTTGCATTTGTTTTTCTCTTTCCTCTTTCTATAATTGTATTTGCATTTGTTTTTATTCTTTCTGCAACTGCAACTTCATTTGTACTTCTTTCTCTTTTTCCAATTGCATTTACTTCTATCTTTCCTCTTTTTCTAATTGTATTTGTTTTCCTTTTTTTCTGGAGCTCAAGCTTTCTTAACTCTAATTCCATCTTGTATTTTAATTTTAATTCCTTCATGTTTATTTTAGAGTCTAATACAGATTTGCTAATTAAATCCAAAGCAATTTTATCCAAGACATCCTTTTCCACCAAATATCGTTATGAGTCTATGCTCTTAGAATAAGTTACAGAAATGATGAAAGACAACAAATTTTGTAAAATTTAACAAATAATTTATTTCCCTAGAATACAAAGTGAAAATGAGAAAAAGGAACTTATGATATTGCAAATTAAATCCCAAAATAATCCAAGAATTACAGACAAAAGTCCTAGTAATTTAAAGTCCTGAATAAAAATTCAGTACAAGTCAAAGAATAAATCCAAAACATATGGCAATGATATGTCATTGGTATCTTGTAGAGTGTTGAAGTGCCAGTCTTTTGTTGAATCACAGTAATATAATTCTAGGTTTGAATTCACCATAAATTCAGTGAATTTTTCTATCCAAGAATTTTATCAGAGCACTTTTGTATTTTCAGAGAAAATAATTACTTGAATTCAGTAATTTGAAGAAATAAATTTTTCAGCCCATAAAATGAAATACTGGACACAGCATATAATACAACTTAAAAGTGCTAGATCTTAATACACAACTGAAAAAAATCTTCTCAGTAATAGATTATATAGTTCAGTAATAGATTATATAGTTCTCTACAATCATCTCAGTAATAGATTATATAGTTCTCTCACAATTAGTTTTATCTAAAAAATTACTAGTACCTAATGGAACATAACCTTTTAGAATAATTCTGATTTTCATAAATACAAACCAAAACCTGGATTATGTAAAATTCACTTAGGAAATTCCAAAACCTAGACCTTGACCCAAATAAACAAATTTATTTCTATTAATAATAATACTGTTTTTAAACCACTACACATAGAGAATAATTTAGCTATGTGTTAATATGTTATGACCATGTAAAGTATGTGTGAATTAAGGATGAATTTTGTATAAATCTTTTTCTTTCATTTTATTTCATTAAATGTAATTATTAATATGATTATATTAATATTAGTCTGATATGTTTTTGAAAATATTGTGTTTACTTAAGTCATAGATGTGACTCATGTGAGCATGTACTGTGTATGATAACAAATTCATTACAAGTAAATATCCAGGAATAGCTATGAAAACTATTGGCTGATACTGGGTCAGGCTTTCGTAATGTCCAGAAGTATTATGAAATTGCATGTGTCCTCATGCATGTGCAATTCAAACAACGTATTAGCTTCATTTATATGTTTGAGATTTTTGTAAGAGGTACACAGTCACGGACAGGCAGTCATAGTAGAATCATACACAGTTGTAGAATCGTAAAGTCAGTTATACAACTTCTATTACCTTAAAAAAGGTATTTTAGTGCTAGAAGTTGTCTGTTCGTATGTCTACATGTTTTGTTAGAGGAGCTAATTTTACTTTGTTTCTTCTGAATAATTGTTTTCCTAGAGAACAAGATTGCTCATTTGGACAAAGACATTTTCCTGAAAATATTCTTTATTGGAATGGAACAACACTAACTGTGCTTTATTGTGTAAATTCTGGAATTTTCGGTTAGCCTTCGTCTGACATGGTCATCCGCCATTTTGGACCAGAACTTCAGAAACTTCAGACTGTGTTTAGAACTTTTTACAGGACTTATTTTTCTATTTTGAACAAAAATTTGGATAATTTCTGTAAACCGTAAGTCTTGCTTGAATTATTTGTCCTATTAAAATAACAGACATCAACATCTGCTAAGCGATTTTCACCCAAATGATTACTATGTCAGGTCAAGGTTACCCATTAGAAAGACAAGTCTGTTCTTTTATACATGCAGATTCTAAGGATGTAAGAAAGTTAGGGTTTGCTTTCTTTTTGCTTGTAGTGCTGGATGAAGAGATATATTACTTTTAATATTAAATATTTTCTGCTAGTATTAAATGAAAGAACTTTAGCTGAAACTAGTAACTCTGTTGCAAAATGTATGAAGCCCAACAACATTTGACAGAAAAAAGGCACAGTAAGGCATCCATAAGGCATGAAGCCCAACAACATTTGACAGAAAAAAGGCACAGTAAGACATCCATAAGGCATGAAGCCCAACAACATTTGACAGAAAAAAGGCACAGTAAGGCATCCATAGGACATGAAGCCCAACAACATTTGACAGAAAAAAGGCACAGTAAGGCATCCATAAGGTATGAAGCCCAACAACATTTGACAGAAAAAAGGCACAGTAAGGCATCCATAGGGCATGAAGCCCAACATTTGACAGAAAAAAGGCACAGTAAGGCATCCATAGGGCATGAAGCCCAACAACATTTGACAGAAAAAAGGCACAGTAAGGCATCCATAAAGCATGTAGCCCAACAACATTTGACAGAAAAAAGGCACAGTAAGGCATCCATAAGGTATGAAGCCCAACAACATTTGACAAAAAAAAGGCACAGTAAGGCATCCATAAGGCATGAAGCCCAAAAGGCATCCATAATATGCAGGCAGTGTGATGTTCACCTTCATATGAAACTTCAATGTTTTTACATATATTACTAACGGCAGCTTTAGAACTAGTAGAACATAATGACCAATTAAATATTTGTAAATAACTGTCCAGATTTGAGATATAACTGTTAAATAATGACAAATTTTGATGTTCCAGATAACATGTATTTTAGTCTGTGTTGAATTTTTCTTATCAATTTTGTGGAATTCAGCAGAATAAAATAATCACACAGACAGAAGGTAGTTATAGCTTTTATATATGCATAGTGGTAGCTTATAAAATCAGTCATTTATAAGAAAAAGAATAACAGCAATTGGCCTGTATCCCCAAATCATCAACTGAAAGGTTATCATTTGGCTGCAGCAGCATCAGGCACTCATTGTCACACTCCAAACCAGTAATGGCCTCAACAGCTAGCCAGAGTCACTAACCAACAATGAAAGAGTTAAATAGTGTCTCCTGTATTTGTCTCTGTTGCAAGAACTCCAAGAACATGCATTTAACAAATTCAATTGAATTTAGTACTCAAATGCAACACTCAGAAGGTAACACTATACAAAGGAATGAGGATAACACTTAGCACAAAGATATTAGGCACCATTTGATTTTGTCAATGAGTGGTGTACAATTAAATTATTAAATCTTTTCCATCATTGTTTAGAATGATTTAGCATCTGTGTTCAAATATTTATAGATATATCTGGTTTCAGGTCCATGTGGTATTGCACAACGGATCAGTCTCCAAGAGGTTCCACTACAGGAAGGCATGATTGTCACAGATGGTAACATATTTAATCCCTTTGTTGCTTCAAACTTTCTACCCTCATACCTACATGATGTGACAGAAAGATAGAGTCCATCTACATGTCTTTGCTTTCATTTGTAAAAATCCATCTTTTTGTCTGTGCTTGAGATCTGTCCAACATACATATTTTGGCGGGTTTCAATTTCAGTCATATATCATTCATCTTTTCATTCAAACACAAATATTCATCAGTATGGAAATTAGCAGATTATTTCTTCACCAAAATGAGTATTTCCATCAGTTGTGACCCTTAAATAACATACAATAGAAAGCTAAATATTTTATCATCCACATTTTTGTTTATTTCAACAATCTTTTTTCAGAGCCCTTGTCTAGTAAGACTTTGCATGAGTTGCTTTTAAGTAGATTTACCTCTAATTATCAGCATTATTGTGGCCTGATCATTCATTGACTTTTGAAAACTGTAGGATCCATTTTGTCTCTATTTCAATCAATTTTGATGGTTATGGTGAACCTAACAAGATCATAAATAAATTTGATAATAATTTTTCAAAAGGGTTTTTGACCCATTGTTGACTTAGTGCATCATGTCTTGTGATCATGGCATTGACAACACATTAGATTGACTAAACTTCTTTATCAGATTGAGTCCTCCAAAATGTTGGGTGAATTACTAGCAGAATGTGTTCCTTTTTACAAATGTATGACATTTGATGGGTTGTGAATATGACCATATCTTCTAGTTAATTAAGCTTAGATTATTTTTGGAGAGTTAAAGTATGAACAAATTTGATAGTTGTGAACCATTAAGATCTCACAGGGTGTGTTTGAGTAGACTTGTTCATTCTTTTTAGAGATATCTGATTTCATTAACTTGTTTACATTACAATACAAATTTATTTCCCCTAGCTAGGTTTGGGAGACATAAAAGCCCCTATAAATGATTCTTTCATAAATTTTCCAATGCTTTTCATACAAGATAATTACCCAGAAGATGGTCGCTAGAATAGTAAACTTGGAGGTTTATGACATCATGTGAAAACTAGACCCAAGTTAATTTGTCATTATACATCATTAAAACCAGCCTGAGTTAATCTGTTGTTCTCAGAGTCACACATTAGGATATCTTGTATCAGAATTATATATTAACCATATTACAGAAATATCAAGTGGGCTAAGATCTGGACTTGAGGAAGTCTTCTTTATAGTCTTGTATCAAGGCAATATATATATATATATATATATATATATAGTCTAACCCGGTTATGTCGCCAGCCTAGGAGTTTGCCAAAAAGTGTTGAGATAACCGATGATCGAGATAAACGAAAATTAATATGGCGATAGTAATATTAACATGTGCTTGAGATTTCATTTTGTACAAGATGTGCATTAATTAATAAATGCGAATGTACATGCACATGCGTTTGGAGTTTTTTTTTACACAACAGCATTGCCGTGATTTGTTTGATGAAGCGATCGGCATGCTATAAAAATGTACATTCTTGCTAACAACAAAAGGCATATGTGCATCAACTAACAGCAGAGATTTACCAGAATATGATACAAACTACCATCGATTCTCTATACAAATCTTTATTATATTCTTCAACATTGCAAACACAAATTGCTCACAAAATCACAGAAAATGTTTGGGGTGTAGTCCAAAGCTGGCATAAATGTAACCAATCGCAAGAGGTAAATTAAAAAATCAAAAGACCGTGTTCTTGCAAAATAGAATCTCCATTCCCACGAAAGAAACATACACGAGTCAACACCTGGCAATATTGGACCAACTATACATGTATTACGGTGCATAAGTTAACACCTTAACACCCAACATATGGATTCTTTCACTTCTGTATTTTGAGAAATAAATAATTATTTTTAATTATGCAAAACGTTTTTGTTGTTTCATATTTCTTCTTGGGGAGTTTATGTGTCTGTAACCGTAACATGGGAATGATGGCAAAAGGAAAAGATCAATGAGTAAAATGCATAAATATTATTTACATTGCCTGGATTAATGTTTGGTGACATACTCTTTCAAAATTTTACAGCCAGTTGTAAATTAATTGACAGACTTTGCCTGGATACATACATCATAGAAAATCTGGTTAAACTTTTTATCACATCTAAGTCAACAAAACAGAAGGATTAGCCATTTCATTAATTTCATCTGTTCTATTTGCGTTTTCAGAAGTTGGTCAGTTGTAGGTATAGTACTGTAGCATTTTTGACTGTCACAGCATACAATACTCTGCCTGGATGTTAGCATAAGCAGATTATGATGTAATAATGCACTGCTAAGATTGGGTTGTCATTCTACCTTTTAATTTATTCAGTCCAAATCCATGATTGTACAAATCAAAACACCAAAAAGTCTGTTGCCAGATGGGACATTTTTATCACCAATAATGGAAAAATCGCCATCGATTGGTAATGGGGATCGAGATAACTGACATTAAGTGCCAAATTTAGCCCTCTTTTGTGCTTGAGATATTAGGGTTTGTCGACATAAAAGAATTGACATAATTGATGAGAAAATGCTAAGACTAGCTAGGAGATAATTGATGATTCCACTTCAAAAATGTTGATTTAATAGGGTTTCGAGTTAAACGAGGTCAAGATAAGTGGGTTAGACTGTGTGTATGTATATATATATGTGTAAATTATGGTTAAAAACAGCACAGACCACACTATAAGTGAGGAGAGAGTTACCAAGGGACCTCCAACAAATCTGCTAGACATACAAAGAATCGTGGGGTTGGGGGAGATGGCTGTTTAATTACTGAATCCACATTTTATAATCACGTCAAGAATAATTGTCAATAAAGCGCTTTTACTGATAAAGTTGTTAATTATTCCCAATAAATTAACATATATTTTCAAAATGTCTAAGATCTTAGAGATTGATAATATCATTCATATTGGTTTCAACAACCAACACAAAAACATTCATGTATTACATCACATCATTTTGTTTCTTGCCTAGTCTGGTTCCCAGAGTTATGTTCCATAATATCTTGAGAATTAAGGAGTCTATGAAATAGGGAACCAGACTAACTGCAGATCCACTACCAAAAAAAATTCCTTTTTATAAAAAAAATTGCAACTTTTATTTTGAGAGACAATCAACTCAAGTTTTATTTTGTTTAGTGAGTAAAAGATTAATGCCATGATTTCATTCCAAGTAGTAGTGAAATTTCTTATCGTCCTTGAGATATTTCTAAATGCAAATTCAGGCATTTTTTGAAACTCATTTTTCCCACAATTGTTGGTATCAGTGAAATGAAGCTCTTAATTTTACCAAGTAAATGTACTCATTTTTCTTGCTTGCCTTGTTATCTTTACAGGTTAATTAAATTAGTTTATTTAGATTATGTACACAATAACATTGATAACAGTGTCCAATTGATCAACTGAAATGAGTTAGTCGACTTATGACCAGAGCCACTAGTTCTTAAGCATGTATTGTTTGTTTTCCTTTTAACCTTTTTTTTTATTACACCTCCTTTATTTGATTCAAAAAGACATAATTTATCTTGATAAGAAAAGGAGGCCCACTTTTTATTTAGTGCAACAATACAACACGTGCTTCTTCTAGTTTGATGTCAAAACACAGTGGGCACTTAATTAGGTTCTCAGAGAAACACTCTTGGACATAGCTGTTACAGTAGAATGACACATTTTACATTTTATTACAAGAGGACACATTGCATTTATGATGATTACACTTAAAATGAAACTAAAAGATAGAACTGAAACACAAATTTCAATTAATAATTTTTTTTTATTTAATTGGTATTTATTTTTTAAAATACTGCCTACACTAGGTGTGACATTTTCATTTATTGTAATTTCCTTGAATATTATTAATTGCAGTGAGCTTACGTTGTTTAGAAACAAAATTTAACAAATTATGACTTTTTATTAAAAGTTGATATTTTATAATGTTGATTAAAATTTCCAGGTTTTTTCTACCAGTTTCGTCAAAAAAAGGAGCAATATATAAAAGTTTCTGTTACCAATTTTGATTATGATTTTCTTTAAGTTCAACAAATAGGGATCAATTTTTTGGTTCATAAAATGGGATCCAGGCCTGATCCTGCATTATAATTGAGGAAGTGGTATATATATATATATATATATATATATATATATATATATATATATATATATATATATATATATATATATATATATATATATATATGTAGTCAAAACTTTTAATGCTCACTTGAACATAGTAGTCACCTTGTCACAAAGGCCATTCCAATTTTTCCATTGCAAATTTCATGTATAAATGTCTGATGTAAGATGGACACCTGCCTTCTTCAGTTAGCAACCAAATGTTTCCTAACAAACTGGTTTTTCACAGCCTTGGTTGATCACTGGAGCCTATCAACAGTAGCCACTCTATATGTGCAGGTACTACTTTTGTTTGATGAGCAATGCATATCATGTAAATTGAAGTCTAACTCCAAAGTGTCAATGTCAGGTTCAAAATTGAGGTGATTTTTACAAGAGAGGATGTCAAAGCAAATAATTTGCTGAATAGTGGAAAAAGTAGATGTGTAGTCACAGTAGTTTGACGAACTCAGATCCAAGATATTGTAAAGCATGATATTATGCCTGATTTTGAAAACAAAGAGAAGAGATATGAGTTAACAAACTTTTTTTGCAAGTGTCATGGGTCATTCAGTATTGAAAACTTGTCTGTAGAGGAAGGTCAAGTTTTGTCTAATTCACTTAAAATACCACTCACTATGATCTCACTTCTGTCTAATGCACTTGACTTACCACTCACTACCATCACACTTCTGTCTAATGCACTTGACTTACCACTCACTACCATCACACTTCTGTCTAATGCACTTGACTTACCACTCACTACCATCCTACTTCTGTCTAATGCACTTGACTTACCATCTCACTTCTGTCTAATGCACTTGACTTACCACTCACTACCATCTCACTTCTCTCAGTGTTGGATCAAGTCATGGGCTTGAAAAATATGTGTATGTGAGAAAATTGCCAGTAACTTCCTTTGGGCGTGGTTCTTCCTCCACCAGTTATTCTGGCCATCATGTATATCGGACTGTGTAGTGAAAAATGGTCTTGAGCCTAATAATTGTAATAATAATGATAATTAGTACATGGTATTTGATCAGAGTATTTGGTATTTGAAAGGTGAAACTGAGCAAAGAACAGAGGTTATCAGTGTAGGTGGGTGCTATAATAAATGCTGTAAAGAAAATGTTATGAACTATTTTGCATTAATTTTAGTAGTCCTTCTCAAAGTAACTTACTTGTAAGTTAATGCACATCTTCCATTTTATGTTCTGAACATGTGAAGTAGTCCATCACATGATAGCACTCATAGCACTCATAGTGATTGCATTGCTAAGTTCATCTCTGCTTTTGTAATATTTTCCCTGTAATGAATTGTTTAGTTTTGAAAAAGCCAGAAGTTGTTGGAGCTAAATCTGGTGGTTGATACAGGGATTTAATGCCAAATTTGTCAGCACTACAAACTTAATGCTCCTCTTCAGTATGTCTGGACACTTTGTGAATAGCCTCAAGTAAATTATATATGATTATTGTGGCAAAAAATTCATTGTGCTATTTTACTGTACCATAGGGTTAAAAATTATTGTGTGTTGAAAAACATAATGCAGTAACCTTTCCAGCAGATTTGGAAAGACATGCTTTTATAGGCAATAGTGATCTGGTGTGCTTCCATTTGCTGCTTTGACTGTTAATCTTGGGTTCTAAGTTGTTTTTCATAGTTTCTTCAAGAAATTATAGCATTCTACTTTGTAACAGTAATCAATTTCTTGCAGTTCCTTATCCTTAAACCCAATTTGTTCTTATCAAGCAATAACTACATGTATATCTTTTTATAGGACTCAAATTATTTTGTATTTCAAAGATGATAGTTTATATTTAACATTTGTACAAAACAGAATCTTTAAAACATTTCTGTCTTTGTAAACATTGTATAATTTTTTTTCTTTAAGGGAATTGTGATTTAGCATTGATTACACTGACTTGTTTATCACAGAACCAGGTTATTATGAGGATGGAAAATTTGGTGTGCGGATAGAGAACTGTGTTCTTGTCATCAAGGCAGAAACAAAGGTGGGTGTACTTTAAGGTAAGTTAAAATTTGCATCTCAGATGCACAACATTTGTTATCCAAATGTTCGCAAAAGACTTCTTGAAATAAAATTCCATTGCAAGAAAATTGTGTCGAGAGATCAGAAAGAGCAAATTATATTTTTATAATGTACAAATTGAAATGCAAGATTTTGCATATGAAGTTTTTGCAAAAGTATGGTAGAATTCAAAATGGGCTCCCAGATATTTTTATACCAATTTGCCAGTAATACCGCTTCAGTGGCCTATTGGTTAGAATATCCGCTTTGGATGTGGAAGGTCGAGGGTTTGATCCCCGGTCGAGTCTTACCAACGACTTACAAAAATAGTACTAACAGCTGCCTTGCTTGATGCTCAGCATTTAAAGGTTAGTGTTAGGACTGGTCGGCCTGGTGTCAGAATAATGTGACTGGAAGAGACATAGTGCTACATGTCTGCAGCAAGATGCCCCATTGCTAGACATCACTATAAACTGCCACATCATAGCAATATGACTGAAAAGTTGTTAAAGCTACATTAAAAATCATAATCACATCACATCACATCTCCAATTTGACACTTAGATTCTAATATAGAATTGTGGTGTGCTGTAGAAATACAAAAATATACAGTTTAATCCCATATTTTTATTATAGATTTATGAATGTGTAAATTCAACCTTTTATATGAAGGTGCATTTTTACTGAGATGTTAAAATTTATTTTTCATTTCAGTTCAACTTCAAGGACAAAGGGTTTTTGACATTTGAACCAATTACACTTGTGCCAATACAGACAAAAATGATTAATCCAAGCCTACTTACACAAAAAGAGGTACAGCATGCTTTTTGGGTCAATTTTTCCTATGTTATAATATATTTCTGAAGACTATATTCAGCTGCAATTTTCATACAAACATTTTAAGGTAAATTATATCATGCTGTGATGTCCATCCATCTGGCAGCCTGTTCCCTATTTTGCCTCCATGCAGTAATTCATTCTCTGCCATCTACCATTATCAGACTTTGTAAACAGCTTGAATTTTGGAGTAAGTCCAGTTAAAAGGTAAAATGCTGACATCACTAAGACTAAAGTTGGTTTCTACACAGTAACATGTTCTATATCACAGACCAGGACCAAACTTTGTGGATGGATTGCACTTGGGATAAGAAAGAAACCTATTTATTTGGAATTAAGGTCAAACAACAAGGTTATTGACTAAAAAAAAAAAAACTTTAAAAAATATTTAAGAGTTCATTTTTCACAATTTACCTATGGAAAGTCCAGGAAGTTAAAATTACCGAATTGAGATGGTATTTTATAACTCTATAACCCATATGACACCCATCAATCATACACTAAATTAAGGGAATTAAAGGTTCTTTGAACACCACCTAAGATATACAAGGTCTTTTTTAAATAGCCAGTATAGCCACTAAGGAACCCCAGGGAAATTCCTTTTCTTTAAAGTTCTAACATTATACAAATTATGAAACTTGGAGTGCCACCTTAATTCAACAGGTATGAGTGCAATTTGAGATGCTGTTTTTACAGAAAAAGATAACTTGAAAACACATATGAAACAACCAGACCTTTCTTTGAATGCTGCAATAGCAGTGTATCTACATGAATAAAGAATTAACAAATGCCAAAACTGAAACTGGTATTTTTTATTGGTAAAATAAAACATCAAAACATTATCATGTTTTAGTAAGCAAAGATATAGCTGAACCTAGTTTATTTAGCCAGCTACCATTGTACTGTACATGCTATGCACATTAGCACTTTTTGGAACAAGATATGCAATAAAAATGATAATTTTCATGTCCAGACAGGAAGAAAAGTAATTCTGTTTTTAATCTCCCAAAAGTTAGATAAATTACAATTAGATAAAGGCAAAAGGCTCATTGTCATCGAGAACTGTTCATCAGTAATTTGGAGGAAATATACCAGCACTTGTCTATCCATTTGTTTAATTAATATCACATGAACTCTTTGAAATGTCTTCATGGTATGTTATTGTAGCATGACTAGACATTGTACCATGTAAAAAAATGTCTGATTAACATAAAGTACATTTTCCATTTGTATTACAGATTGTGTCCATCTATCTTTTAGTCCCACTAATACATTTATCAGGTTAATATCTCAAGAACCATGAAATATTTGTTTATTAAACTCTGTATAAAATTGTATCATGTCAAGATTAAGTGTCATATACACCATTCAGTTTTGTTAAATTATCTCCTGATTTTGTGAAACTTATATTTACATTTAATATGTTAGTGAGGGATGGAGAAGGTATTATGTAAGTACTAGATTACTGACAGATGTGGTTAAATCAGTTTAAAAAATTGTTCTTGACCTTTGTTTAGATCTATTTATAATGGGTTAATATTTCAAACTGAATTCCAAGAAGTTATTGGGTAATAATTAATTTTTTTTGTTAGAGATGCAGGAGGTCATGGGTTAGTTCCCCAGCCAAATTATACCAAAGACTAATAAAAATGGTACTAACAGCTGCCTCGCTTGGCACTCAGCTTGATGTCAGGATAATGTGACTGGGTGGGACACCATGCCACATGTCTATGGCATCATGCCCAGTGCTAGACATCACTATAAACTGCCACAGGGGCCCAGAGTGGCCAAGTGGTCTAATGCACTGTCCATTATGGATCACTGCCATCTCACCTCTGTTTGCTTGAGTTTGAGTCTAGGATTCCACGAATGTGGATATGTGAGAAAGCTTGCCAGTAACTTTTCGTGGGTCGGTGGTTCTTTCCAGTGATTTCCCTGTTTCTTCCTCCACCATTAATACTGGCTGCCATGAATAGCCTATTATGTGTTGAAAAATGGCGTTAAGCCCAACAACAACAACAACAACAACAACATAAACTGAGGGAGCCAGGTCTAACATGCATATAAACAAGTCGAAGTTGCTTAGGCTGTTGTGAGGAATGCAACAAATAAATGGCTTCAAGCACTTGACCAAGACGGAAAATCTACCAATATGATGAAAGCACAGTTAGATGGTTTGCTTCATACTTAAGTGAGAGAACACAACATGTTTATATAAATAATATTCTGTCTGCACCTGGAACAATTAGATGTGGAGTACCACAAAGCTCAATTCTAGGTCCATTACTATTTATTTTATTTATTAATGACCTACCACTTTTACTAAGGGATTCAGTATCATCTTCAGATCTCTATGCAGATGACACAACATTGTCAGATATCCAAAATACAAAGCATGAACTCTAAATTTCTCAACAGAATGCCCTTAACAAACTGGACAACTGGTGCACATGCAATGGCATGGTAGTTAATACTGGTAAAACTAAAATATTACTTATCTCAACACAGAAAAAAAGAACAAAACTTGATAGTGATGAACTATGTCTGACATGGAAGGATAAAAGGTTGCAAATGGTATGTCACAATAGTCTACTTGGTGTTTTGGTAAACAATAACCTATCATGGACTGAACATATCATTAAAAAAGTCAATTCAAGTTTATGGCTTCTCAGTAGGATAAGACACTTTCTCCTGGAAAAGCACAGAAAACTATTTTATAACAGTTGCATACAACCCTATTTAGACTACTGTAATACAGTATGGGGTAAATCAAATTAAAAAAACTTAGCAAAGCTAGCACATTCCAAAAAAGAGCATTTGTTGTTGTTGTAAGGTTTAACGCCATTTTTCAGCACAAGATAGGCTATACATGACGATCAGTATTAATGGTGGAGGAAGAACCCTTGAAAACCTGGAGAAGAACCACCGACCCATGAGAATAGAGCATTTAGTTAAATTCAATCCAGAAAGAAAGCAAAGAAAATTTAGCTGGCAAGTTAAAAATATTACCTATTAAAGACCGAATCTGTTTGAGAAAAGCCAAATTAATGTACAGGATATCCGGAATATTTACAATCACTATTCAAGTATAAGCTACCTAGAAATACTCCCCACATGCAATCAATGTCTACCAAACATTACAAAATTCCCAAACCAAATAAGGATTTATTTTAAAAAAGTTTCCAATACTCTGAAACTTTGCTCTGGAATAGTATTCCAGTTGTGATTAGAAATGCCCACTCTCTTTCCTTTTTCCAAACCCAGTATATCAAGTGGCTTCAGAGATGCAGCTAAAATAAATTCATTTGATTGAGGGCCTCAAGGTAGATTAGGTCTTAGCTAATTGCTTTACCTTCTTTAAATAATAATAATAATAATAATAATAATAATAATAATAATAATAATAATAATAATAATAATAATAAAACACAAAAACATAGCTACATGAGCTTTAATAAATGAGTTATTTTGAAATATTGCCTTTTCCTTACTTTACTGATCAAAATAAAATGGACAGTAAATGGACATTGTTTTCACTGTCACATCAAACTAAAGTCAAATCAAAATGTTAATGTGATATAAACTAAAACATATTTACAGATTGTATACTTTATTCTTAAAGTCTGGCAATTTAAAATCACTTTCTAGATTCTACCACTCAGAAAATGGTTTTCATGCTTTTGCAACAAAATAGATAAGACAAAATCTCTCTGATCTTTAATCAGTTTAATATTGGCCTTAATGATTGGGGCATCTGCTGCAGTAAAATTACAATCATCATCAATAGATGTTGTCTTCCATATGATAATTGTTTTCTTTTTGCATTTACCATGATAATAAGGTACTGGACTTGTCAGCTGAATTAGAGGACTTATAACAACTTAACACAACATTTTTCATCTATCCCAAACATATCTTACCCATGGTCAATTTCTTTTCCAGTATTTAAATGTGCAAACGAAATGTGCATCACACTTTGCATCCTTTTTTGGCTTGTTCTTTTTCTGTAGGCAAAATTTCTTCATTTTTGAGACCTTGAAGCTTTTCGGATTTGCAGATGACTGCAAACCCGAAGTTATATAAACTCCTGACTTGTATTGATTATCTGTTATGTTCACTAGAGCAGAGATGTGGTGCAGGTCATTTCATATCTTAGTGTTGTAATCAGTGGCTAATACAGCTTAACAATATATGAATAGTCATGTGCTATGTGTTAATAGATTTTTAGCCAGCTTTTACATCAGACATTTTGTTGAATGAGGCTTCTAATAGATGACCTGGGAATTTTCTCTTTCCTAGTAATAAGGTGAAGAATCTCAGAATGAGATTAGACCTTAGGTCTTGGATCTTTGATACTTATGTAGAAGGGTACTTGAATCTAGTGGTAAAATAGCATTGGCTTACACAAAATTTTGTATACACATTGTCCCAGTTTGAACATCATGTCACAACAAAATTTGTAGAAGGCTTTGAGTAAGATAGCTTGTACATACTTCTCGACATTGTACACTTTACTAAAAAACAACTCTGAGACTACAGAGGAGTACTTTCAATTTCCATTTTGGGAAATATGGAAGGTCCAACAATGTTAAGTTTATTTTTGGAGTCTGAACTGCGGGTCCTGGACCTTGGACCATCATTGTTTTCAATCCCTGCAAGATACATGATTCTGCAGGTAATAATGTCTCAGAAAATGACCTAAATGCAAAAGTTAACACAGATTACTAGAATGCAAGATCCCTAGTTTTGTATGTGCTTGTTTGCAGAGATCTTAGCTAAATTATTGCATTCCTTTAGGTTTGTTTTTCTTTCCTACCTGACATTGCTTCTTCCATGATATTATCAAAAGATTGAATATATTATTTCTCTTTAGGCTTTGTAATTTTGTATACAAAGTAAAAAAATGTTACAGCTGTTATAAATGTTAATAATTGAGCAGCTTTAACTTTGTGGGTTGTTAACAAAGACCATTCTTTCTTACTAAATGTAAGAAACAAGCCACGATTCAAAGAGATAGTTTACATTTGAGAAGTCATAATTCTGCAAACATGAATATATGTTTCCAGACAGACTGAATGCAAAAACAGAGAGTTAGTTGCTGCAGAAACAAAATGTGACTTTTCATCTATTTTCAGATTGATTGGGTAAATGACTACCATGCTAAATGCCGGGATATCGTTGGAGCAGAACTGAAACTTCAGGATAAACAAGAAGCTTTGGAATGGTTACTAAGAGAGACTGAAACAATTGGTTAAAAAGTTGTAGACAGAATATGTGTGAGAAATCCAATTGATCGATATTAGTTAATGGAAGTGTAATTTTCAATAATCTTAGTGAAAGTTAGTCAAATCTGCTGAATTAAACTAGTTTTATGCTGGTAAAGCACATACAGTGTGATCTTGCTATAACATGGTAGTTGGAAGCCATAGAACCTGACCATGTTATAGACTGAACTGTGTTTTAAGCAACCAGGTCAGTTAGCAGAAGAAAATAATGCCTGTAACACCAAAACAAATGTGCTGGGGTGAGGTTGGTGAGTGGTGGTGTTGGTAATAAATGCGGACACAAAAATATGTGCTTCATTGGCAGTTATCATCTTAAATTGATGCATATTAAACGAGAAATACAGAGATTGCATATATAATATTTTACTTTATTCAGAGAGCCAAATATTGGTACATATACATGTCTAATGCATAACAATGAATAAAGTATCAATACCATGTATTCACCGCCGAATCACATCACATACACTGAATTCACAATACAAGTAATTCCATCGAAAATATGCTCACATACAGATTTAAATAATTTTGTCACAGGTCATAAAGGTCTGAATTCTGTAGGTAAAAAAAAAGCACAATCATGTAACGAATCATGAAGCACATTTACTTTTCAGTATGTCCGAAGTAGGTAAAAGATTGTGTTTAAAGCGCCATCAGTAGAGTTCATAATTACAAACTTTTTTCCTGTAAAAAGGACACTTTCATGGCACAGTAAAAAAATTCCAGTCAAATTGGAAAATGAAATATTACATCAGATTCCATTGCTTTTAAGTTCGGTAATGACCTTCTTTGAAGAAAGCTTTGTTTTTTCAGCTTTTTTTTAATGAAGGGTGCATGCATTATCAGAGTCACAGCTAAAGGATCGCTTTGGAGAGCCATACAAATGCCCATTTCTTATTGTGGTGGCAACATTAAAAATTTGTATTGCATGATTAAGATGCTTTTCCCAATTTGCTTAGTAAATTTTCATAACAATCGGTGCTTCAAAGGTATATTTTCTTTGAAATTTCAGCTATTTTATCCAGGTACATTTTTAAAAAAAATGAATTGGCTGTTGTATAGTCATTTGTAGTTACTGCTCCTCCCTGCCTATTGAATAAATAAGTGAAAGCTTGTTTTCTATTTATTTTTTTGTTGTTGACATTTAATGTAGTGGAGTGATGCTGCCTTCCACACACGTGTCAAAAATTTAAAGAAAGGGTCAATCGATGATAGAGATACAGGAGTTCTGGTCTAATGACAGGGGAAATGTGAATGTTTTGAATGATTTAATTCTGAGTGAAAAGAAGAGGAATTTTACTTAACATCCACATACAAATGTCAGTCTATGTAAATATATTAATTACTATTGAGTGGCTGAAAATGCTATGAAAGATAGATTATGAGATAATTCCTCATCCATTTGATCTCTGCTACCAGAAATGTAAATTTGAAAAATATTGAATATCACAAAACATATAGTACTCATGCTAGATGTCAACATAAGTGGATTATGATATAACAATGCACTGTTAAGATGGTTTGTCAGTATGATCAAAGAATTTGTTTATGTAACAATAGATAAATTTCAGTGCATTTTATATCAACTTTATGGCTTCCTTTCATGGAGCCTCTGAATTTCTTAACTCCAAAAAGTTGGTTGTATATATATGTTTAAACAGCCAACAATGTTGCCAATAAAAAAAAAATCGGCAGGTGGTATATTTTCCCACCAATAAAGAAAAAAAATCTCAATTGGTGACATTGGCGAAGCCCTAAACAATTCCTGAATAAATTTATACATTACTTTTCATACTTTAAGAACACTATTTTTTTTATGTATGAAAAAAACACATAAAATTTCAGTAGCCATGCCACGATCAACTTGTTTTTTTTTCATATGTGATCTCTTCCCAAAAATTGTAATAAACTTTACTTGGTGTACTTTTAAGAAAGAATGTTTTTTGGTGTATGAATAAATACATGTATATGAAATTTCAGGAACCACACTATGACTGTGTTATATTTGAATTCATGTTATAATGGAGTGTGCTATAGCAGGGTCATACTGTATTTAGAAAAATGTGAAGAAAAAACCCACCATTAAAATGACATATATTCACTTTTATCATCAAAGATGCATACAAACATGCAAACCAAATTTAATTTTTCTACAATGGCTTTTATTTAAAGGTCACCGGCCAACTTCAAACATTTTTCTGTTTACATCAGATTTGCATTACATGATTTAAAGTGGTTATACTCGAACCAAAAAATGATCACATATAAAGAAGAAATAATTTAATTACTCAAAAAAAGATGTATATAATGCAGTTACTTCCCCTTAACTATGATTTCTACGATTTCCCACCTATAAAGGATGCCAGCCAGAAATATGTACATTTATCCCCACAAGATGAAGTAATTTGAAAGGGAAAGGCCCTTCCTAAATCAGAAAGGTTTTTATGTGTTTATGTGCACTCCTGATGTGTTTCAGATGTGTTATTTATAATAAAATTTTTTAGACCCAATTTTACTGGGGTATTTCTCATCCCTAATATATCTAAAGGGTGACCTACCTCTCTAATTTTAATCATCAGATTGGGTAGGTGCTTACCCTTTTTTTCCCCAAAGTGACCCTTGCCTAAGGGGTCGCCTATGTCCTGTGTATGCTATATGTATATTACTATATTGTATGTGTGCTATATATGTGTATATGTAAGGACGGCATCCTAAAACCAAATTACAATTAAGTTGTTCTATATATATATATGATTCTGTTAATTATTTAGATTTTTGAATTTCATATGAGAAATGGTGTAAGTTTTCCAAAAATAAATCCTAGTGTTTTAGTGTTAGCTATTTTGTGTCATTTCCCATATATAATTTGAATATAGAAGGCTGGTCATAAGGCTGGTTTGCAAGGAGCCATGAGTCTTTATTTTTTTTAAAACTGACTTGCTTCTCTTGTCATGACCGGGCCTTACTCCATACTCTCCATGAATTACTAGATCCAAATATAAAATTTTTAAATGTTCAAATATGACATTCATTAAATTTATTTATCCCTTTCTTTTTTTCTTGGAATAATTTGATTCAAAATTTATTCCCCAATGTTTTTGAACTGTTTCTCCATGTCCAGCACATGTATTTTTCAGAGGCTCCTCCACCAGCCTTCCCGCTTTGTGTAGCCCCTTGTGGTTTCACCTGGTGGCCTTATTGTCTCCTACTTCATACATGTGCAGCTTCCCTGTTATAAAAAAAACAAATGTACAGTATACATTACTTTTAATCATATTAGTAGTTCTAGGATTCATTGCCTATGGATTGATTAGTAATTTTAATATAAAAAAAAAATAAAAAAATTAGGGGTAAATTTTTAATTTCTAGAGTTGAGGTTCTATGTTGTGGTCACATTTATCTATAACTATAGTTTGTCTGCACTGTTTCATTGTATTGACCATAAAACTAATTATATCAAACAATGTCTTTTTCCCAATATTTCTTATCTAAATATAAAAGAATATTATTACTATATAAGGTTTTCTCTGATATTAAATTAATAAATTTATCTCTTTGTGTTTTAATCACATGTTTTTTTGTGTAAAATATGTTGTTTTACAAAGAGGGCATTTTGATATAGTCTTAATCATTTTCCTCCTCTTTGCAACCTCACCTGTCAACCACACATTATGTAGAAATTTAAAAAGTATGCTTTGTAATTTAGGTGAGTTCATATTGACCCAATTTTTCCAGGTGTTATTCCAATCAATTCCCCAATTTTCCCTCTCAACTTTGCATTTTGTATTCATTGTATAATAGTTTCTTAGTATTGTATAAATATTTTTATCTGCTTCCCATATTTCTTTTTTATTCTTAAGTTGTGCAATCTAATCTTTGATGCATACAAATTTTCTCTTAATACAGAGTTTTTTGGTTAATTTGTTATTTGTAAAAATTTCCTTTCTATTGTTCATATAAAATTCAAACCAATATATGTATAGAGCTTCCCATGGCGGAGTTTCATTTAACTTTACTACATGATTTAGACTATTTGCTTCCTGTTTCCAGGAAAAGTTTGGTAACGATAGTCCCCCTTTGTTATTTTCCCGATATAATGTATCCTTTTTATGTAATGTAATTTAAAATCCCATATATAATTTATTATATCCTTATCCAGTTTGTTCAGTGTTGTTTTAGATCTAAAAATTTTAGTACATAATTGTCATTAGAATATAAATAAGTTTTAGCTACTTGAGTTCGCTTCATTAAAGTTAATGGCGTTTGTGCCCAGGTTTCAATCGTCATACTTATTTTCTTTTTAAAAGTTCTCAAGTTCTCTTGTTCTTCATTTCTTCCAAACAATATACCTAAGGCTTTGACTTTGTCTTTAATTAAGTGAGGGGAAATACCAGGGTGATTCCCTCTCCAGTTTCCTATCTTTAATATTTCCATTTTCTCATGATTTATTTTTGACCCTGAGGCTTTATCAAAATTCCTGTATTCTTTTTCTAGGTGTTTAAGAGAATGGGTCTTTTATAAATTTTGTGCAATCATCTGCATGCTGGAGCATTTAAATTCTTCTATTAAGTTGGGTATTTTAATTCCCTCAATGAGTTTATTTGAGTTTATTATTGTACTCATACCTAATTTTAATCTTAGTTAAAATTTTGTAATCATTGTTTAGGAGGAAGATGAGCCTCCAATTTTTTAAAAGTTCTCTCTATCCCCTTTCCCATTATATATTAATGTTATTAATCCTTCTCTCATTGAAGATGTCATTTTATCATTTTTTTTAGCAGTATATTGTTATATAGAGTTGGAATTTAATATAAAATTTCCCTGTGAATACATCTCTTCCTGCTGTCTTACCTTTGGATAGTGAGTTGATAGTTCTATTTATTGAGTTAATAGTTCTATTTATTTCTACTCTGAAAATATAGCCACCACATATGTTCATATGCTCTGATGTTTTTTTCTCACATTTAATCTCTTTTAAATACTCATATATCTCCTCATTATTTAAGTCTTGAGATTTATATAAGTTACTGTCGTAATCTTTTATTCTCCTTACTATTCTATTTTTGTCAGTAAAACATTATTTTCGTCTCATAAGGGATAGATTTCTTTTATTTCTCCTTTCCTATATTCTTCTCTCTTTGCCTATCCTCTGGCTGTGTTATAGATATACAAAAATTTCCCTGCTCTTATTTCTATACCTTTTCTTTCTTTTTCCCTTATTTCTTCAAGTCTTTTTTATGAAATTGAGTTCTCTCTGCACTTAATTTTTTTGTTTTATCATACTTTCATCTTTTGGAGTTGAGGTAAGGGGCCTAGTACCCAAGAGGTCATTTTACCCACCTTCCTCTAAACTCCTTGTCTTACTACTGGTAAGCAGTGACAACAGAGGAGGTGAACCCTACAACTTTTTGTTTGAGCCCTTACCTAAAAAAAGGTTCCTACTACTGGCTGAACAAAAAAGTCAATAATGCTATACCAAAGTCTCTAACCGAGTATATTTCCATACGGTTAAAAACCGGTAATAAACTGCCTGACAAAGTTATGAGGCACTCAAATGTTGTCCTTCACCCTCACTGCTGCTGTGGAGTAACTAAAGATTTTATCCAGAGCAGATCAGTTTTATTATCTATTGTCATAAAAAAATTCAAATATCTTTTATTTCTTATCTTTTTTTCTTCTAATTATAATATTTACTGTATGAGCATATGTACAAATTAATATATAAAGTTTCGTTTCTCAAATCAAGAATATTTCCATCCTGATTTGTGAGTTTGATATTAATTCTTGACAATGGATTATGTACACGCAAGTAGACATGATTTATTGGCTCAGATACAATGAGCCAACCCGGATTTGCTTGAATACTGGATGAATATAATATATATCCCTGCTGGGCCTGGTTAGACTTTGAAAGATCGACGTGGTAACTACTGTCAATTATATTGCACACCAGATTCACTGCAGTGGTGGATGTTATATTAACAATATTGGGTGAAATATGACGACCTGTTACATATGGGTCATTATTATATCTGAGAACTTGTTAGTGAGGCTAATTTTCTCCATGAATCAAGTATTTTTGGAAAATATTCATCGATATTAATAAAATTAGGAATATTTACTAAAGATGCAAGATTATTTGATTTGTTTCTTTGGCCTCATCGGAAATAACAGCTACAGATCTACGATGATAATGTACATTCCTGACGAAAATGCGTTTAAGATAATTAAAATCATACAATATTGAATTTAAATTTTGAATTCCTTCAAGGATAATTTCGTTTGTGTCATTGCTGTAATGTTGTATTATGCTGGAGATATGATTTTTAACAACATTGAAAGAATGATTAAATTTATCATTCTTGCCCTATTTACAACATTGATAGGTATTTTACTAAAAAGCCATTCTCCTTTTGTGTAAATTTCTCTTAAATTAGGAATATTTTCGGTGTTGTCAACGAAAAATTTATTGACTGTCCATGGATACATTTTTTTTTGTAATTAGGAATTTCCTTACACTTTCTGTTATCAGTTTTAAACTCCTCGATTTTTGGCTCTGGCGGACCTTGATAAGCTGTTGCAACTTCAGGCCAACCTAGTACTGATCTAATCGAACTTTGATAAACATCTACAACATAATCAGGGAAATTTAAGTCAATCACCGACGGTAATGTTGGTTCGTAAACACTAATTGCTATTCTTGATTCTTTTCCTGTAATGGATTTAATTCTGCGCTGGGATTCTTCATTGATTTGCTCTCTTTGATAACTTCCTGTTGGAATACTAACTACTTGCCAGTCGGGAGTTCCATCACACTTATTTTTGTTTGCAAATACTAATGAACTATTTGGCTGTAGTCCACCAAATATATTTGATCCAATATTAGGACAGCTATAATAAACACGTAACTGAGCTAATGCTATCTCTTTTACTGGAATTCCAGTTGGAAAGTTAACGCTAAATTCAGGATTGGTCGAACTTATTTATATCATCGTAGTTTTTGAAGGAGTTGTATTAGTGACGATCTGCTGTAATAACTCTCAACTCAATCACCGAACGATTTTATTGTTTAATTCTTTATTTTGTACTTTGGTTATTGTTACCAGAACCATTAACAATTCTGAATGCTTTATCTTAGGTTTTCGTTATCGTTTTACCATCACTGAGATACGTGGAAATATACCTAGATAGTTTAGAATAGGTTGATGTTGCTGTGTGTAATGTTATCATATACTCACGCAATTTATCATTTGTACATGTAGCTATCTTTTAGCAATAATACTATGAATACCTGCTATAGTCGTTGAAGTTGAAACAATAATTGTTATAATTGCTGGAATTGTCATTGTTAATGTTGATAATATTAAAGCCGGCTCCAGCAACAATAGCAGAAACTGAGTAAACAATTATGTCAATCACAGCAATATGTCTACGATATTTATATATTTTTTTACTTTTATTGTATAATGGTCGATGGTATTTTTTAGTTTGGTCAGTCATTCACATATTTGATTATATCTATGACGTTGAAAGTCGATAGATGATGTATTCATTTGATCCATTATACTATGAAGTTAAATAATTGAGTTACAAATTCCAGACACCACCAGTAATTAGTTGAGGCCATATATTTTTCAGACGATTACAGCGTAAATGTTTCCTCAGAATCTTTATCTAACACTACAGATACAGTTCTAGAAAAATTACCATTTGATGGAAATGTAGTGGATATTCTAAAATCTATACCGCTAAGTACTGACATCCGACATACACCAGCGACTTCCGAGGTGGGTTTGATAGTGTTATATTTTCTGGTGTCCACATTCCATACTCAGATGCAACTGTATACGCAATATTTTTTTTTATCAGATTGTGAGGAATTTTGATCAGGCTCCTTTTTTATAGCAATATCTGGTATTCCACTGATAATATCGTTCAGTTTTTGTGTTAATATCAGCGAGTTTTATGTCAACAGTTGGTGGAGTTCCAAACAATTCGTTATTCTGTTCATGTTTCTACAAAAAATTTAGAAACATGCCTACGTGATTAGTAAAATCAGTTTTGAGTGTGTTTATTTCATTATTGATTGGAACTTCTTTATCATCGATGTATTTTTTCATAGGATCAAATTCAGATATGCACTCATTAGACCACCTTTGGATGGTACGTACTTAGATTCTTGATCATCGACGCATTTTTTTTTTTGTTGCAACATCATTATCTGTGGTTGGATTTCCAAGATCAGTAATTTTATTTCTGTTCATAATAATATTCCCACTGAATGAATCGCCAATCTTTCAGATATAATCGTTAACTGACTTACCGGAATCTTGTATTTTACCCTGATCAGTAAAAGTAACGATATTATCACCAACTGCAGTAGGAATTCGTATAATAATTACGCAGTTGTATATTACTCGTCTTTAATCGTCCTTGTTTATTCTGAAAAACAACGACTTTATTTTGGTCGATACTTGTAATATTTAATAAATCATCAATTTCATTTCTGAGTTGATCGAGGGTTGCATATATAGATAAATCACCTTGCTGCTGAGCTTTACCACGAGCAGATCTTCCGTAAATAGCTACCATTATATTTACTGATGTCTGTTTAAATGTGACAGCGTGGTATATTCATGCACGACTTTATGATGTGGTTTTGTTGATTTTGATATATCATCAAGAACATTAAGTATTTAATGTTTGTGTAGGTAATGTTGAATATCCGATTTGGAGTACTTTGCATGTTGTTAGTTAGCATAGTCTAAAAATTCCTTTGGAGGCGCTAATCCATATGAATCAAAATAAACAGCTCCACGTTGATCAATTGCAACCGCTACCTAATGGGTACTTGGTCCAGCATTTGTATCAAGATTAATAATACCTATTTCAGTATTGTTCGGTTGTTTTGGTAATTGATCGCGCATAAAAAGACCTCTGAAGTTTTTATTTTAAAATAATTGTAGCAGCATCGAGCATATTAAAATTAGACATAGGCGATACCAGTAAACTGTCCCGGGAAGTCTTAGACCTTTTCCGTACCATGAATTTGGGGTGCCTGGTAATCTGAGACCTCTTCCCTTTTGTTTGGATGTTCGTTTTATTCCCTGTCCGGTTGCTTTCTTTAATGCCATTCCAGCTGCTTTTGCAACAGCTAGGGCTGCAGCGGCTATTAATGCTGTTTTAGCTGTGAGAAGGGGAAATATACCACCCGTCTTTGATGGCGCCAGCAAAAAGACTAAGTTTGACGCCTTTATTTGACTTCTTTGCTTCATTGAAGTTTTTGAATTGACGCTCGGTCAACGATAATTTATTTGAACCGCTAATCTGTTCCTTTTTTAACGATACTTTTATTCCACAGTTATTGTTTAATGCTGATTGCAGTCTTTTGATCTGACCCGGAGTTAGGGTAACATTAGTGTGATTATATGACATTATAATATTCATAAATGATCTAATTACATGTTATATATTTTCTACTGGGCCATCAACGACTCTCATTCGTCCACCAGCACCTTCAAGGAGCATTGATTTATCGCTAAGTATAACGGCGATTGTTCTGTAATTAGCAATAGCTACTGTCGTTACACTAGCTCGAAAATGTATATCGACTACCGATTGTCTGGTCAAATCTAAATGTTAGAACGAAAAGTAACAAATCGGATATAAAGTTATAAAATCTGTGATATTTGTAAACCAGTATCAACATTTTGATCACGCCCAATAAATGTCATAAGACGATGATATGCACGTGCTACATGATTTTGATCGAAATTCAGTAATATATCCTCAAATGGTTCTTGATGTCTATTAATCCTTAAAGAAACATCAGAAACACCAAGATAGTCCAATATCATAATACTACGCGTTTGATCATTTACTCGTGTAATGCAATAAATATGTGCCTTGGTGCAGAAATGCCTTGCTGTGAGGCTATATGCCATGTAAATAAACCGTTAATATTACTCTGAATAGCATCTGTGGTCATCGTCAACCATGATGGTATTGATTTGCCACCTTGTCTCATAAAAGGTAGTCGATTTTCTTCAGATATTGATGTTGTTAATACTGACATCCACAGTGAAAGCTTCGTAAGAATTATTCTACCAGCATCACCGGCGGGTCTCCATATTGCATCATCGTCGGTAGCCTTTTGTACTAGTACAACTGTATGTTTGGCTCCAAAAATAACCTTTCTGACATTTCTACTGATTCCAAAGATATGTTACAGTGACACATGAAAACACTCTTCCATTTTCTTTTTAACATCGCTTGAAGTTATCTAAATAATAAATTGAAATCTGGATCTACATTAATAATCATTTTTACATCCGCATTGGCGTTTCTAGCAAAATTTCTTGGTTGTCCTATTTCATATTGTTGGTACTCTGGAGAATTAGAAGTATCTTTTACAAACATCATTGATGGACCAGTTGATCTTGAATAATCGTCGCTGTATCTTGCAAGACCAAGTATTGTTGTTGCAACGTCAACGTCGTTCTGAATTGATTCAATATTTTTTTTTTCGATCATGTACGTAGCGCTATCAAATAACGCCATAATACCATTATTAACAAAACCAAAACTAACATCAGTGTTATATTCAGTATTATCTGCTTTTTATATTTCACCCTCTACTTCAATAAATGCTTGAGTGTGTAAGAAATATCTACTTGTATCATGAACTAGAAGTTCAATGCTTCCACACTGATCTGGAATTTGTGCGTCATAAGAATAATACTGATAATCACGCACAGACCCATCTTTAGGTACCGGTGCGTCCATGTTGAATGCGGGATCACTTATACATTTGAACATATTTATTATAAATATTATCGTCTAAAACAAAAACCACTTTGGGAAGTGAGACCACTTCCTGCTATGAGATTGGAGGTTATATTTTTTCTTTTTCTGATAAAGGAACATCAGCCAACTCTGCCAGTTTTTGATTAGCAACCTGATTTACTTCTTTTTACTAATATCTGCGGGCATTATTTCAGTGCTAGGTAATTTCACCGGCTGAGGTCGGACCGCTTGAGGTCTGCGTATTATCGTGCTTGTCTATCTTTTATTGCTGAGAATGCTTTATTGGCAGCATTACCAACAGCGCCTATACCTTTTTTCACGATCATCAATAGCTTTCATACCCAGTTGCTTTGCAATTGGTATTGCTTTTGGGGCTAGTCTTCTAAATAGACTCTGAACAACATCACCTAATCCATCTCCGTAGATTGTTTTGTAGATCGATAATCTAGAATTTATTACCCTGACCATTGTTAGTCCACACTGAGTACTATTTAACATCATTTTATTATAGTCATATTTAATTACATACTTAGTCGCTATAATAATCACCAGTGATTGCATTAATGAGAGATTGATACACATAAATATCTAAGATACCTCCTGTAAATAATTTTTTACAAATATCTGCTGCTTTATTAATGTTTTCTGGGGAATTATTACCAGCTCGTTTTCCTCCAATCAGAATTTTTAGTTGTTCAATATCAGCAAGGACCTCGTTATGACACTGAGTAATAAGACCACTTCCTTGAGTAATAAGGCCTCTTCCAGAAGAGGTAACTGATGGCCAATATTCTTCTTCCTCACCTTTTGTTTGGGCTGATTGTTGTTGCTTTGGAGATTGTGACATTATTTTTTGTTGTCGTGTAATATTTGTCATATTGATGGTGGCGATGATGATTGTTGTTGTGGCAGTGGTGATAATAATGGTGGTGGTAGTTCCAATATTGTTTGAGGATCTAGCTGTGATTCTGATGTCGTTTCAGGACCTGTCTGTATTCCTTTTGTATATTTTCGTTTTGGTTTTGCTGCTTCTTTTCTTGATTGAATTAATTCATTAATTGCCCTAACATTTCTGATATAATGGATCATTTTTACCACGTTCAACTTTCATAGGTATGCGATATAATACTTTCTGCCATTATTCACGGGTTTGAAAATCTTTAGTTAATTCAGGTTTCAATAATTTATCTCTTCGACTAAAACCACCCACAGCAAACTCTGCTAATTGATCTAGGTTTTTAATGTTATTAATTACTTTAACAGTATCTTCATTAAATTTATTTAACAGTTCAGCAGTACTAGTCATTTGCAATACTCTTTTGTTCAGGGGATGGTGCTTTAATGCCTTCAAGTATTTCTTGCATTGGTTGAGCAGCAGCTATTTCAATATATATATATATATATATATATATATATATATATATATATATATATATATATATATATATATATATATATATACCCAAGACATTCATCTCTTTCCAGAAGATATTTCCCCATGGCTTTGTAATAAAATAACCTTTGTATTTGATATCCTGTTGGAAATTTTACGGAAAGAGTTTATTGCTCGGAAAGTGTTTATTGCTCGCTCTAAATTGTGTTTATCCATCACTCGGACTTCTATTTGTTTCCCAGATGTGATCATAATTTATATTTGAAGGCCAAATAGTATACACAACAATAACGTTCTAAAATAAATTTTTATTTGCAAGATATAGTCGTAATGTTAACCTGGATACAACACAATTTTGGTCAGTATGCACCTTGCAACATCGTGCGTGAATAGCAGTTGCCTTGAAGCAAATGGGTGATATTTTCGTCTCTTTTGTGATATTATTTGACATAAGCGATACACACTACAGTAAGGATATTATGCAAACAGGCATCCACTACATGGGTATATTGTTTTCTTTCATAAATTTCACATGATGAAAAAGAAGGAATAAATGATAACAGTACAAGGTTAGTTTCTTTCATTTTTTTCTTCAAATAAGTGTATGTTTATATGTTTTTTGTAACCAGCAAAAGTGGTGGGTGGGGCAAAAATTCAACACCAAAGTAATTACTTTTTTTAAGGAATAATGGAACAAATATGATTGACAATATTGACTAGTAATGACAAGCTTTTAGTTTACATGCGCATACACTAAGACAAATTGAAAACTAAAAACAAACAATAAAACTGGTCTAAAACTCGTATTGCAGCAGCATTGACAAATGCTCAACATTTTCTTCTCTCTCTTGTGTAACAGTGTATTACCATGTGAAGCTAAAAAGTAAAATATGTTTTAATATCTTATGTACACTAGCGAAAAATGTTTACATATTCTGTAGAATATTATCTAAGTTTTATTGTTTAATAAATGAATATTGGTAATTGACCGGAAGACTTAAATCGAGAATGTCGTTGTGCAGATGCATATTTTAGCATAAAAGATGTATATAAATATTTTAATTAAAATGAGAAAAATATTTCTGCTTGTGTTTTCTCTCATATATATGTACGTTGCAAAGTATGATTATTTTCTCTGAAAGAATATCAATTTCGTTTAATTTTTTTTCTCTTAAAATCTATTCTTAAAACGTATCTTACACAGTATCATCTCGATGTTTTAAGAAAAAGAAATTGTTTAAACTATTGTTAAATTAGCTGAAATGTCTTTCTAGTTGGGCCGAATTGTCTTGCGTCAAATTGACTATAATCCAGCATTAATAATACATTTTTCCCCCATCCCCTCACCCTATTCTATCTCACAGCTTGAACTTTTTTTTTTTTCTTCTAGTAAACATGGTCTCTTGGTAAAAGAAAGAATTATTTTCCACATCATCACTCTTTTGATTACATCCATGTGCAACACATTGCATCATATTTGCTGTACAAAAGCACGATCTTAATATATATCACGTAGATATTTACGTTGGGAAATTAAACACTTGAATGGCTAGTTTGAATAGAAGGGATAAATGTATGTCATATCCTTTTGGCACGGGGAAACTACCAATTGTTTACCTTCCCCAGACAGTCAAATAACTTTTTTATTTACAAAAGTGGATTTTTACGTCAAATTAAGCATTTTAATGGTGTGAATACTAACAAATCCATTTTGTTTATGATGATAATGATATAACACGTTTGTACAATATAGGTGGCCTGTGACCTTTAATCATGCTAACAAGATTTTCATAAAAGACAAGTTGCAGGAGTTAAAAAATGGTTTAATTTTTTTTCCCTTCAAATTGCTGCATATAGACTGAAAATCTAAATGGGTCATTTACATATACATTTAATTATGCTGCTCAAATCTCATTTGTCTTCACTGATTTTTTCTTGTGTAGTTATGCTTCTTAGACGTGTATAGAGACTGCCAAGACCAAGCTTCTCTTGATGATGAGAGTAGAGCATAACTATTTTATATATTTTCCAAGTGTGTCACAAAGAAAATTCCAAATCTAGATAATACCAATAATAATCTATTACTGGAAATCAATATGTAGAAAAAAAAAATGAAATTTGGTACAAAACTGGGAAATTCTTGAATTTGTTTAAATTTCATACTACTACTAAAAGGTACATAGTGGCACTTCCCTGTCAATCAAACCTTGCCAAATGGATGAATCAACATTGTCCTGTTTGCCAAAAGCAGTTTCAAAGTTAGTGAAAGAAACTCTCAGTCAAGTTGCCTGAAGTTACATGTACCACTTCACCTGGTTATTTTAGCCCACATCTTCATGCGTCTGACTTTGTTTTGCTTGGTTGTTTTAATAATGGATATATCTACCACACAATATACAATAATGAAACAAATAGTTTAGTTAGATTTACCACTGAGCCACACATACTTAACAAATTGAGAGAGAGAGAGAGAGAGAGAGAGAGAGAGAGAGAGAGAGAGAGAGAGAGAGAGAGAGAGAGAGAGAGAGAGAGAGAGAGAGAGAGAGAGAGAATATAGTATACTTTCTGTAAATTGGTAAATTTTTCAAGCATATATTTGGCATAAATGATGTTTTGTGGACCTCAAATCTGTTGAATTTTATGTTGGTAATATAAGCATAAATTTTGAATCTAAACATTTCAAGGTTACCAAATCAGTCTTGTCTTTTAAAAATCTAAATTTAAAATCTAAAAGTTCTCTGCAATAAAATAATTTTTTAAAAAAATCTCTCTGCAATAAAATTTAAAATTTGTCAATATCAATGAACTTGCTTGATATAGAATTTCTCTAATGAAACTACAGTTGATAGCAAATATAATGGTTTGTAGTAACCATGATATATTGATACCTTAGGAATACATGTGAACTCAGGATACCAACTTCTGTAATCACCTTGTGTCACTTTACATAGTGTATATTGTAATTTGTTTTTGTCTTGCCTGCAAAGTATAGTCAGATCATCAGGATTACCTTTCTCACATTTTCAGCTGCATCAAAGTTTCCAGGTTTTATTCGCAAGATGATATTACATGTACCATACATTATCATGGGAAGTACTTTTGTTTCCTGCATTAGGTCATAATAACCTTTTTTCATGTACCAGTAGCTACAAATAGTTTCTACATTTTGCTTATTTGCACAGACTAGATTTACAGTTAAGGAATTTGGTTGCCTAATTCATTTAAATGAGTAAAATAAGTCATAGAGATTTATTTGTTATGCTGCAGTATTTATCAGGTATCTGATCATGTACAAGCAAACAGGAAAAGGCATTCTGCATTGTTCTTGTCTAAAAGTAATAAACTGGCTACATTCTACTCCTAAATGGTGGATTAGAAACAAATAGAACATGCCCATAATACCATTTTAATTTTTAAATTTTAGAATAAATTCAGCTGTAAGTAAAGAGTTGTATTTCAGTATATATAAACAAAGAAATAATATTGTACAAATAAGGACATATATTGGAAACAAGTATACCCAAAAAGTGTATATCTAAGAATATATATTAATGAAAAGTGTACAATAGTCTACAGGCAAACAATTGTGGTAGGTGTAAAACATGGGGTATTGACAGGGATCATTAGAAAAAAGTAAAACAGGCGGTACTGGGAGGACAAGTAACAAGTATATATGTCTGTAGTTTTTACTTTAATAATGTGTACAAAATGTATCTTTCATCAAAGAAAATATGTTAACATTATTAAATTTGCTAAAAAAAGCCTTGGGGAAGTCTAATCTGTTTGGAATTTCCTTTACTATTGTCATGGTACCTAGCTTGTATGAAAAATACAACATGATGAGCACACTCATTTCTTCTCATATTATCATTGATCTGTTGGAATTCCTCTCAGTAAATTCAGTTTTAGGTAATTCCATGGTCTGATATAGTTAGCAGATTCATAATAACCTGCAGGTATTTTAAGATTACAAAAACAACAATAGACTATGAATTTTATTTGAAAATATTTACAGTAATGAAATCCCGGATTAAAAATGTCCCATTATCTATATACAAAATATTTGCATTAATAAATAATTTCTAGCTGTATACAACAAAACAAATTGGCCTGCATTCTTAAATCATTCAACCTACTGCACACTCTAATCAAATAAGAGTTTGGAAGATGAGTAGCACATTTTTCATACAATCAAATACTATTCAATTTAAATCTACTTAGAGCAGGTGGAACACACCTCGTATTTGGGAAAGGGGGAGGGTACAAGGGGTTGGTACTAGAGATGAATTCAAATAATATAAACAATCTGAGAAGACAAAGTTAAGACCCTTGTACCTATACAGTATTAAAATAAAAATGCCTTCACTGTTCTTGCAGGTAAATCCAGATGCAAAATTCTAAACTTTGTGAAATTTGTATTACTTTTAAAATTCTGAGTCTGAAGTGGAGACGTGCATGTGAACACAAAGCCTGGCCAGGCTATAGTTCACTGATAATACTTTAAAATACAACAAAGTTGACAAATAATTATTATGTAGTTACCTTGAATCGGCACAGAAATAAACTATATTTACTCTAATAATATACATTAAATGAACGACAAAATTTCACTAAAAAAAGATAATAGCACCCTCTAAATTCTTTAAAAAGAAATGTATACTTTTATGTATTGTTCCAATATATTGTCCCCCAACGACTTCTTGGGCTAAGGGATTGATGATGATAATATTGTTCTTCACATATTTCTATACATGAAATGAACCACAAACTTTCACTACAAAGAATACTACAAGAAATATAAAACAAGCACTTTCATTGTGTTTTATCTTACAACTCGGATAGGTGCAAGACAGGGAGCCTTTTTCACATTACTTCTCTCTTGATAACTTGATACCAGCAAGTTCAATAAGCACTGATTATAGCAAAAGTGATGGGTGTAATATAGTGAGGGAGACGGTTGGGTGGGAATACAAAAACTGTAATTGATCCATGAGAATTGTGATCTTCCTTGTGCTACACAAATATCAGTATAATGGACTATAATATTAATGCATATCAGATCTTCCAAAGTCTCAAATAAAGGTAATGAAATGATGACATACTTTTCAAATAAATGAAGCTGACATGCAGTACTTATAAATTTATGAATCTGTGAAGTCTGAGTTGCATCCATCAGTATCAATACATGTTATACATGTTGTTAAACAACTTGACCAGAATGTCATAGCTAGAATTTTACATAGAACTCTAGAGCCAACAGGCCCATCAGTACATTTTTCACTGATAGCATATGGCAGTGACAGAACAATTTGATCTTGTTTGTACTTAAAACACAATGTGTGCAGTCTTCAAATTCTATATCTACAGGAGACCGGATCACTATTAGAACTTGCATAATTATTTTAGAGATCTTACAAAAAATGTATGATAAAGTATTAAAACTTGCAAAATTTAATGATGACCATTGCAGTGGAATAACTGCCCATTTTTATCATTAAAAAGCTATATATTCAGCTTTCTTAAGCCAATATCAATTGCAATTTTTTTAAATGTTTGGAACCTACTTTTTTAATACCTTTTCTATGCCTCTGCATTATACACAGGTTTTTGAGTTATCTGGGCATGCTGAAATGAAGGAACGATGTACATAAATTAGTGTTCATAACTAGAAATCTGAGGGAATGATTGAAAATAGTCAGACTTGTTCATATTGTCTGTTCCTTTCTCTATGTCAACAGGCAACATCCATCAGATTGTTATTTTGGATAAACATCTGTGTGGCCTTACCTATAATCCCATGAAAAAGATTGATTGCCCAAATTACCAAGCTGTGGCTTATATAGATTTTCATTGGCTGCTACTAATGGCTGCTCTATCAAAACATACATGACCCATAGATGGCATTTTCAATGTGGATAGTGGCCCATAGATGCAATTTATAACTTATCATTTTGAAATGAACTCAGTAATGTGAATAGCATATCATGCATTTAAAACAAACTGCTTTAGCATGACTACCATGTACCAGTATGTTTCAATGGAACAGCCCTTATGAAGTTGTTTCATACTGCAGACATATTGGTAATTCCTGCAATAACATTGCAAGTGTGTATTCTCAAAATAAATCAGCATCCAGTTTTTTGCTTGTGTAGTTTTTTTTTCTCCACTGAATTGATAACAAGGACATGTTTGTTTTATTTCACCCAAAAACTGAAATTATCAAGGCATGCACCCTAGTGCAGAATCAGTATAGATACTGTAATTTCAATAGCTAAAAAGAAAATGTAACTAAATGCCTTCTAAAAACAGAAATATCATATAGTGATTCATTTCCCATCAGACACTTTATTTTGATTGACAATAACAAATGGACTAGTGTGTAGACAATATTATTTTCAGATTATCTCTTTATTAAACTATTTTTAAGAAATTGGATCATTCCATACCAAATTGGCCAAAATCCAAAAATCTTTCAAAGGTAACTATCTGATTTCTATGAAATTATTTCCAGGTGCACATATATGTGAACAATGGCTGTATGCAAAATTTCAGTAAAACTTTACAACAGATGGTTTTAAAATGCTAGTAACCTATTTACTATATAGATATCAGGTTGAAATTTACTACCTATTCATGGTCTGGGATATCAGAATGTAAGCTAAAATTTTCAATATCTCAGATACATGTATTTGAAAAGATATATACCTGTAAAGTTCATTTTTCATTAAGGAATTTTTTAATCCACATTTGAAAGTAACATTTCTACATGATAATCTATCAAAAATACCAAATATAACTATTTGAAAACAACATTACTGGGAAAGATAAAGGTGTCAATATTTTAGAAAAAGTTATCCATGTACCTGTCAATCCTAATGATTGTTAGCCTCGGCACCAGATCAAAAAGAATTAAACGTGAATTGGTTTGTTTTAAGTTCATACATTTCAACCCCTTCGAGAGCTATAAGTGTAATTACCTGTATCTGCAGTTACTTAAAATTCTTGTCACAAATTGGCTAAATCAATGTGGATTGGTACAATAATACAGAAAAAGCAAAACAAGTTATTTACACACAACATTCACTTTAACTAGTCTACATCACATGTTTAAGTTTTGCTGAAATGTAACATCCACTAGTCACAATGATAAAGTCCGTTTTAGTTAATATATGGTGCCATGTTGTTTTTTTTTCAATATAGACTGGTCTACAACTTCAGTATACAAACTGTAATGACTGTGACACTATGTTGTTAAATTCAAGAAACCTTGTCATGTACAGTTACTATAAATAGGAAATAAGGACTACATGACAACTTGGCCCACTGCAGAGTTGGCCCATTAACAAACTCTGTCCATAAAGAACTTGGCCTACCCAAATCTGCCCCATAATGTACTCAGTCCACATAAGGATCTCACTCCACTCATTATGTACCTAGCTAATTGTATCTCTGGTCTTCTAAAGCATACAAAGCAGCTTCCAGATAATCTTGCTGGAGGATAGACTCATATGCTGGGGTTTAGCTCTGTAAGGGAAAATATCTCTTAGCAAATTCAGCAGAAGTAAGGAAGTCATGTTCTCAAGCTGCTCCAAAACCCTGATAAGTAATATGTGAGACAGTGGCTGTAGGCCCTACTAAGTCAAGCTGAACCTTTTGGAATGAAAGATCTTGGAGTTAAAAACTGGAAAATGTCAACTCTTACCTTCATTCCAAGGATTGTACACTGTCAGCCAGAAAAGTTTCACTTTACAATGCTTGTTGCAACTGCCCTAAGATACACAGTAAGTTCATTTCATTTGGGGTCAATTTCCGATATACACAACTGATAACCCATTTTATCCAGATCAAGAATGCTTGTGCCGAAAAGCTGTCCATGCCTTTCAATGACAGGTAAGAAGAGGTAGGATCTCCATCGATATCTTAGCTAAGATCTTTTTAGGTACCACATCATTGTTCTCACTGGGTTCTGTAAACAATAAGTGTTCATTGTAGACAGGGGTTGCACCAGAAATGTCTGATTTCACATGAATGGGAGCCTGTTGTTGCCAATGACCCATCCTGTAAGAATTTAAGTACTTTGGGTCAACTGATGGGGTGCCAATTCTGCTTGTAACTAATGTAAGTAGGTCTTATAAAAGATGAAACAATGAAGCACATAAAAACAATTCAAACTGTGTCTTATTCAGCCATGTGTGCATGCACAGATTCCACTTGTGGCATAGAGAAATCACCTTTGGATAAACAAAATCAAAATTTGACAAAAGATCAGACAGATCTGCTTCCTGTAAGATATCCTCTCTTCCATGATGATGTATTGTATCAGTGATCATGGAATGGGAACTTTTTATTGTGATTAAAGCTAAATATTTTTTTTGTCAAAGAGCCAAAGTTGGAAGCTAGCAATCTTAAGTATTGATGTGTTCAGTGTTCACACTGACACTATTTGGCAGTAAATTCTCCATTTTTCCTTGTACATTTTCAAAGTGGAATGCCATCTCACTTGAGATATTCTCTCCATGACTTACTGAGATAACTGTTCTTAAGGATCTTTTTTAAAAATATAATGCAGACATACATGTCCAGCAACTCTAGAATGAAATGGAATCGCTGCCACTGTAGTTGCTTACGTAGATGAAGAAAGCTATCTATTATCTTCAGGAATTCCACAGATCTCTTCAACAGAGATTAATGATGCAAGATTGTTCCCACTTAAGCAATCAGGATGAGATGACACTTTGATTCTCTTGCCTTATGTATCACATTCAGCATCAAAGGTGTTGGAGGGTAAGCTTAAGCATTCAAACTATTTCAATCTATGGAGACAGCATCGACTGCTGCGGCCTTCGGATACAGGACCAGCAAGACAAAAGTTTGGAAGTCTGCACTGCACCATGTTGTGGAGAGATCCACCAAAGGTTGATCCCAGAGGGCACATAGGAGAGGCAAAACCTAGGGATGAAGTAACCATTCTGTTTGTTATATTTAATTCTTCCAATGCATTAAGCTGGTCTGGAAGATTATGACCTTGTACATGGATTTGTCATCCCAAAGAAGAACACAAAGATCTGGAGACTGATTCCCCTCATCATCTGATAAAATTGACAGCATTGGAGTTTTAGGACTAAATGAGGATGTACTGTCCATGTAGATACTACTGCCACCAACTAAAAGCTTTCTGCACAGCTGTCATAACAAGGATATTTATATGCAAAAGATGATCCTGAGAGTACCACAATCCACTGGCCAATTGAAATAATGAAAGGAAATGTGCACCCCAGCCCAATCTGTTCACATTCATACAAATTGTAATCTCTTGATGGTTTTACCCAATGTGAGCCAAGTTTTTAAAACAAAAATGCAAATGGGAACATGATATTTGCTGTTTGTGACACATTTGACAAATATCACTTCATATTTCACTGCCTGATTCACTGAAAGTGTTATACTTGACACCAAATTTTGTTTTATTCCATGTTTGTGCTGGAATCACTGGAGCCATTCATGGGTTGCAATGAATTCTGAGTCATTCATTTTTTTCCCACTTTCTATGCCTGGGCCTCGAGAACTGTTCACATTGCTGCGTGAACCAGGTGTACACAGCATCATCTAATTCCAATTCATTTGCAGCCAGTGTCCATTTTCCTTTAAATCCATCATGCACCTTATATTATGCAGGTAATCCTGTCGACACATCCTTGCACCAACCTCTGAGTGTGGACCTGATAATTCGGATTTCACTAAAAATTTTCAATCTTGCTTCACCATTATGAACCCTGTCTAAGATATAAAGCTTTTCATTCACCTTTTGCTTGATTCCTTTACTCTTCCTAATTACATTTACATATTGATTAGGATACATCAATGGTTAATATTTATATATTCTTTAATATGTTATGTACATAACATTTGAAAATGTGTTCGACTGGACAAAAAAAAAAGAAATCTATTGAATTTAAGACATGATAGTGACCACAAAATCTTATGCATGTAGTATTTGCATGCCTTTGAACTATTTCATTGTACCTCCTTCACTTGTATAATAAGAGACCTATTTATCTTGATAAAACAATGCAGGTTTTTCTTAATTTTATAGTGCAATAAACACTTCTAGATGGAGATCACAGCTGGCACTTAATTAGGTTCTCACAGAGGTACTCATGGGTAGTGATGTAATGGCTGATCAGCTATTCATGTTTTAACAGAAGAGAAAATGCCTAGATTATTCTATTTACACTGAAACAGAACTAAAAGATTAAAACATGAATTTCACCTGACATATTTAATTGGTATTTATTTCTTTCAATTTTGCAACCTGTTAGCATTTATCTGAGTTTTCACTTATCGCTATTTTGCCATTAATTATTATATATAGTGTAAAGAAAATATGGAAGCAATTTTATCAATAAGTCAACAGATGCCAGAAATTTAGACCAGGCTATTGACAAGCTGGAGAAGGCAGAAAAAACTCCAGTGGTAGCAAGTATAAAACCTCTAAGACTGAAGTCCAGAAGACAGACTATTCTCTTGACACAGTGAGATCTAATAAAGATAAGTGAGCTTGAGAGCAATTACAGAGTTACTTTGTGAAGGAACACTGCCAACATCTCATTATATCTGCAAAGGAGCTGGAGAAGAATGTCTGGAGTGGGTGGCTAACCATGCTTGTGGAATGTCTTCATTAGAATACTGTAACTAAAGAGTTACCAAGTAATTGTTCCTTTTGGTCAAGGCTTGAGAACGAAGTGAATCGACATCTAGTGTGTACTGGGGCACTGATTGGAATATAGGGTGCATAGAATGATTAGTGGCACCATTAAGATTAGTACACTTATGACGTGGGTGCAGCAAACTAGACGAAAACTTTTCATCCTTTGGTTTACAATGCATGATAGACTGTGGTAGTGACCAGAGCCATATGGCAGTCTGGTTATATCGGAACAGAGTAATCTTTGTTGGCATAGCAGTGTACAGTTTATTAAGCTAGTATAGATTACAGAATATTTGATCTAAGAGGCAAGAAAGAAAAAGTGAAGAGGAAGGCAAAAAAAGATCATACAATGCCAGATTTAGTTACCTTCTGGACATATCCAACATTTATTGTGAAAGGTCAGGTCAGTACATCTTTAGTGCAAAACAGTAACTGAGGAGGATTATTTAGAACCCGATCTTACTCAATGGCAGGTGATGAAGGCAACTCCATGATGTGGTAGCCAATACAGGTAGAGTACTGGAGCATTGCTAAATTTATACTTACAAAGTGGATGCCAAAATATCAATTATAATAAAAGTTACCTGTTGGAAATGCCAACTGTTTGCCTACACTTGTAAAATCTCCAAAGTGTTGATTAAAGTCACTATGAAGTGGACAGTATAACTTACCTGTACATATCTAACTGTAGTGGAAACTATACAGCATTTTTGTTTTCTTAAGCAAACACAATACTGGAACATAACATGAAGCTGCAGCAATGTTAGTGGATGAACTAGCAACTCCTGTCAGTACATACCAAGGGTGCCAAAGTGTGTGAGGACTGCAAAGTTGCATTTCCAAGTAAAGACAGAAAACTTTGTAGTCGAAAGAAAGAACCAAGAAAAGTTGGAAAACTGAGGTTGAGTATACCTTCATTTGTAAAGAACACTCCTGCAACTTGCTTTATGGCAGGAAACTCCCAGAATACTTGTATGTGTATTGCAAGGCCTCTCTGTCTTTAGAGAGCATGCTACTCAGCAAGAGTGTTAGTAGTAACTTAACTATTTGGTGCCTATCTCTTAATCATGGGGAGATATAACTTTACCACCTGTGTGGGCAGGTAACTTTTAGCAGCTTATCTACAAAGTTTAGCCCATATTTGCAAGGTGGTAGTAGTTTGAAAGGATTGGGTAATGATTGGGTAATGTATTTGAAGAAGAAGCAAACAATTTTTTGTCTGAAAACAATCACTGATTGGATAAAAGACAATTTAAAACACGAGATATGTCAAATGCTAACGTTCTAAATTACTGCAAAATATAACAAACTTTTACTGATGTTATTTGCCTATAAAGTGCTAACTGCTCCAGAAAAGAATGGAAATAATTGACACAAATTGATGTTTTCCATCTTCTAAAATATATGATAAAAATGCTTTCTTAGTGAATACAAGGAATGATTTCACTTATGGAATAATTCTGTATTGTTACTCATGGTTTTGACATTCCTGACAATGCAATGTTGCCTCTTGTGAAATATTTCCTTGTCTCTATTAAAACAGTCATAGATATCATGTACACAGCAGTGGCAGGACTGTTCTCTTATTTTTTTAAGAAGAAATCCAAAATGCTATAACAGATGCTGTGAAAGTCTAGCCATCATCTGACACTGACATGACAATTAGGGCTCCCATAACTGACAATAAGGATGTCACTTTATGATAAAAATGTATGGCAAAAGAACTAGGAAATATATAGGGTAGTAATTAATTACACTCAAAATACCAAAAACTATGATAAGGTTTGCATAGGTACTGTCATGGTATCAAGTGACTTTAATGTTACTTCAATTGATTAAAAAATTAAAATTTAAAATTTGATACATTTAAGCTTATATCTCTCTTGACACTGATTCTAGGTTATTCTGCCATCCAAGGAAGAGTCAGAATGATCAATTAGTTTTATGTAGTACATGAGATTTAACAACTGTTTCAAAATTAGTAGTTATTTAATAACTATTATTACTAGCTTGCCTTGCTGATCAATTGCAGAAAACATGAACAATATGCCATTTGGTTAAAGTGAATGTATCTTACCTAGAACTATATATACAATAATGTACATTCAAATGTTTATAAAGAGTATATTTCTTTGTGCTACATAAACAACATGAATTCAAAAGCACTGGGATATGTCTGAATATAACAAACATTTTAGTCTACTTTCAAAATTTTGCTGTAGTCTTCCTGTGATTTTGATTTCCAGGATTCTTTTGCTTGCATTCTCTTTAACTGTCCATCCCTGCAACAAGAAATATAAACATGAGACCTTATAAATTAAAAAAAAATTATTAACTGATCAAACTAATAGAGTGTGTCAGTTGCCTTAGTATATCCTTGGGAAAGGCACATAGCTCCCATTTCCTCACCATGATACAGCCAATAATGTGTTAAAAGTACCACTAAAACAAAACAAAAGAAAAAAAATTACTTGGACCACCAAATATTAATTGAAAATGAGCTTAACTGGGGAGCATGAATCCACATTCACATCGTGATCCCCATCAGTACTCACCCAAGGCTCTGCTTGGGGCTGGGGAAGCAAAAGATCCAACTTGCAAACCAAATTCAGCATTGAATTCCTGGTTACTTGCCATTACCAAGAACAGCCCCCAATGTGCATATATCCTACAACTTTCAAACTTTTGGACTGGCTTTATGAGTTTTACAACTTATCATCAAGGGTCTCTCAAATGAACCATCATCAGCACTATAGCCCATAATCATAATGTTGACAATCTATCTGCAAGAGAGTCATGGAACAGACTAGGTAGCAGGATGATATACACCATTGGAGGCTTTGACCTCATCTTATCAATGCCAGGCTCCAAATTTGGCAGTGCAACATATGCATACTGTGACATTATTGATGCTCCTCTAGTTTCCTCCACCAGATTCTGTGATGTGGTGATCCAGGTTCGAAGGTACAAGTTTATTGTCTACAAACAGTCCAGTGCCCCTTGAGACAACAATATCTCTTGAACACCCATTCCATCTTTTGAACACCCAGCCATCTACTGGGACTACTCACACTCTAATGATGGGGAACACTTCGTAGAGTGACAAAGAACAATGACCTCCATCTGGCCCATGACTTGAAGCAATATGGGATCTTTCATTTTGCAAGATGGAAAAAGACTACTCACTGGGGCTCTTTTGGGTCAGAGCTATTGGTTACCATCCTCAACCAGTAAGCCAAATAGTTCTAGACAACTTTCTCTACAGTAAGCATAGACCAATACTTATTCATATTGGACTTCAACTGCCGACTATACACAGCTCTTCACAGCAAAACTGAACTTCTGCAAATGGAGTACAGCTTATTCACTATACCATCTTGCTGTATCCTTATCAAGGAAGCCTACCACTGTTTTCAAAGAACTATATTCAATCTATCCCTCATGGCTGTCCTATTGTTAAACTGAATGATGCTTAAAGTCATTTACCATACAACAACTGGCAAAAGCATCCCTGGAGAAACAGCACCAATGTCAAGTATGTGATAAGTGGCAACAAAACTTTCATCTAAGTCAGATGAACTAGATCAAAATACTCCAGAGGCATCTAAAACAATAGAGCTTAAAAAATTGTTCTGCAACATCAGGCAAAGCAGCAGGATATAACAATATCCTGCCTGATTTCCTGAAGCATCTTGTTCCGAAAGCAAAGGTATGGCTCATCGCTTTACAAACCTGGGTTGCTACGGAAAAGTGCATGCTGACTTTATGGCACCAGGCAAAGGTTATTGTGATCCCTAAGCCTGGTAAAAATTCCCATAATTCAGTGAACTAGTGGCCAATCTCCTCGCTTTCAGTCTGTTTTAATGAATTGGTCAAGGCTTGGAGAACATTACAACTATTGAGCAGGCTGGCTTCAGGCATGGCTGCAGCACTAGTAATAAAGTCCTTACCCTGATAACTTTTGTTGAAAATGGTTTTCATAGGAACCTTAAAACTGGAGTCATTTTCTTTTATCTAACAGCAGCATGACATGGTTTGGTATGAATGTCTGTGGTTGAGAATTTCCAGATTGTTGCTGCGCTGGATAGTGGAGGCTATTGAACTATTCTTTCATGACAGGCACTTCAGAATGAACATCAGAGAGAGCTGCTGTTCATGGAGATGTCAGACTAATGGACTCCGACAGGGTTTTTTTCTTTTGTCAAGTCTGTTCAATGATATACCAATGATATGCTTGAAACATAGACACACAAGTTGATGTAAGCTCATGGCATTACTCTCGTGACCCAAAGGCTCAATTGTCCCATACCAAGCTAACTGACATGATGCTGTTTAAACAGCAGTAATACATTAAATATTATTTTGCTAGCTTTTCCATCCAGGAAGGAGGCTTATGGCCTCAATAACAGCTTTTAGAAGAAATTGCCATCTAGTTTCCAGTATTCCAAGAGGATGCTACTGCACATTGGAGAATTGGCTTGTTAAAAACTTGCTGGGCTGACAAATGAGCCTAATTCATAAGTGCTTATGATCTGGTGTATCACTCAATGAAGGCACAACAAAGAGAAGGTGGAGTCAATCTGCCAAAAGGCAGCTTTTATGATACAATTATCACCCAGACAAGAATGATTGGATAGTCAAACTAATCATCTAGAAATATCAGCTGTTAAATTATCTGAGGTACCTCTCAGAGGAAGAATGAGAAATTTCTGACCATCTCTCTTACTTTTTCTTTGGCCAAATTGAAACAATAATTTAACCAGAGAAATTAGTCTATCTTGATCATCCTTAGCATATATACAACTGAGATTAGGAACATAAACTGGTTCAGGAGCTACCATAGGTAGTTGTTCTTCACCCAAGAACTGGGCTGGCAAAGAAGAGAGACCAAACCATTGTTGCAACCTTCTTATAGCCAATAATTCATGAACTTCATTCCTTCTTTGACGTGTCTCAAAAGAAGCCACTCTCAGAGATTAATAATATAGTTTAGATACAACCAAATACAAGAAAGGTTCAACTGAGACAATAATGAGCAAGATGCTGCTCTCTGGAGTTCAAACCATTTGATAGTTCTGAAAAGTGAGGGTCAAACCCTATGGTGGCACACACATTTAACATAAGGGTATTGGATAGGGCTGCTAGTGAATCCACAAATGTGGTCTGATGAATGTCCTGTCTACTGCAACAATTACAGAATACTCTCTACTTCACATCATAAACCCTTCTGAAAACTAATCTTGAAGAAAATGATTATATATATCAGGTGTGAAGATGGAGCATTTATGAATAATTGTGCAGTAGAGGCCTTCTGAGTTGCAACAGCAGATCCCTTCTCTGCATTATCTCCTTGGAAATCACCAACAAGTCAATAAGATTGCTGAACCATGACCTTTTATGCCACAGAGTAGTGTTATCAGGATGAGATCAGCCACAGTCAAGTCAAAATCATGATTCTTTAAAGAACTTAAGAGATTATTCTAAAGTTGGGAAGGCATATGTGTACAGTCAATCCAACCTTGGACTGAAGGCATCTACCACAAATGCACTCTAGTCTGGTAATGGAGAGACATAAAGTGGTAGTGTGTTGCTCAGCCTCATTGTAAACAAGTCTACTAATGGCCTCCACCAGTCAAGAGATTTTTTTTACCAACTATTGCAAAAACAATTCTGTGAGAACTACATATTCATGCCTGCATAGTATGCCCATAAGAACATGCCTCTTGACTGGAATGTGGCAGACTGTGAGTGATTTCCTTTTAAAGCTGTACATCAGAGGAGGTTCCAGACTTCCAATCAAAGAGAAGATTTACCAGTGCCTCCTTGACATCTTAAGTACATCACAACTGATGTGTTTTCTATGACACCACTAAACAGTTGTGCCATCTCAACTTCACTCATCACTGTGGTGCTAAAAATAAGTGGTTTGCATTTCCAAGTCACTGACACGAAGGGAAGAAGCACAAGCCCTGAAGGATTACTTCATGGTTCTAAGTCAGCACCCCAGCCTGAATATGAGCCATTGGTATTCGGGGAAGAGTGAGGTTCTGAACTATAGTCAGATACTTGTTCTGATTAATCCACCAGCTAAAGTGGCAATGAAATATGGATTCCAAAAGAATCCAACCTGAATGGGGGTCTCTTGGATGCCTCAAATTTGCTAGCAGTATAAACTGTACAGGCCTCACATTAAGTCTTTGATTGTGAATGGGGAAAAAGAGTTGAGCAGGCAATGACATCTTGACAATTCTTGCTATCATGATAGTATCTGTGTGATGCTACTGGAAGGAACAAAAACCATTGCTTTCTAAGGACAGTTATCCTCATTTTATCTGAAATTCTGAGAAGGAAACTGTAATGTAATGTCATGTAATTATGATATTGAATTTAGCTTTAACAATTTTTCAGTCATATCGCTATGATGTCTGCAGTGGTTCAGTTGATAGTGATGTCTATCACTGGGGCATCATGCCGCAGACATGTAGCATGATGTCCCACCAAGTCACATTATCCTGACACTAGGCTGACCAGTCCTAACACTAACCTCTTAATGCTGAGCATCATGCAAAGGAAGCTGTTAGTACCATTTTTGTAAATCTTTGGTATGTTGACGGGTATCAAACCCACGACTTCCCACATCAGAGGCGGAAACTCTAACCACTAGACCACTGCAGCGATTGAAAAGGAAACTGACCTAACTTCTGGTTGGAGATCAAAATCAGACATGTCACTATCTTCCAACAGAATGAGATGCAGACTGAGATGCATCTGGGAACAGTGAGCGTCAACCAATTGTCAAAATACTTGATGAAGGGCACCTTTAAACAATAATATTCAGTATATTTAGTGAAGGAAGGAAAAACCTTGGAAAATTATGGGAAGAACCAGTGACACATTAGAAGGTACTGAAAAGCCTTCTTACATACTCATGTTGGCAGAGCCAAGATTTACAACCACTTGGACTGAGGTAGTTGTCAGTGATCTGTAAAGGCAAGCACCTTAGACCACTCTGCCACTCAGGGTCCTTCAGCATAGTGAATTTCAATGGTATCTTCCTTGGAATGTCTATTGCTTTTTCAAGCAGATCATTTGCCCTTGACTTGTCTCATCTTAGTTAATTTGCAATTCCAGGTCCCTGATTTTCTGAATGACTCTTGGAATTCAAACAGTAGGAGAGACAGAGTAACCCCAAATCCCATATCATCCATTGTTTAAGCTTCTGGCTATGGGACAGGAGTGACGTACATGGGCAGTTTCTAATTCCACTATCATCCCCAAAAGATCTATCATTGGTTACCCTCAAAGTGCATAAATCCATGGCAAGATCAATGGATGACACAATCTGCCAACACATGCAGAGTGCACATTTAATCAATATAAGTTATGCAATCACTTGAAACAGAATTTGATCACTTTGAGAACACTCACTCAAACAGAGCCATACTATCAAACACAAACTAAATTAGTCTTGTTCATTCAGTCAATTTACACTCTTGAGCATATTGAACATTTTAATAGCAAGATTTAATTTGGTAGCATAATTCTGTGCATTGTGGTGTTCACCAAATGCAGAACCAAATTTTTAAAAATTCAGTTAGTTCCAAACCTGGAAATGAAATAACCAACTTACTAAATTCTTATCTGGAGCTCTGATATGAATTTACCAAGTAAACTGTTCAGCATGGTACCTGTGTACCAGTATTATTTTGTAACATCTTTGATTTTTCATTTACCACATTAAATTGTATTATATGCTGCTGAGTTTTACAAGGGAACTTTGTTTATATATATATATATATATATATATATATATATATATATATATATATATATATATATATATATATATATATATATATATATATATATATATATATATATATATATATATATAGAGAGAGAGAGAGAGAGAGAGAGAGAGAGAGAGAGAGAGGATACAAGCATATGCATAAATAGGAGATTTGACATTAACTTACCAATCTAGTTCCACTAATCCTCCTCTCCTTGCAATCTCAGATTTAACTCTGTTCGCAAACTGTACAGCATTCTCATTATCCTTAAAAAAATGCAGAATATCTTGTTTTAAGTGATATTCCATGTAACAGTTTTGTTGAGGTTTTTGTTTAAAAATGAATTAACCTTTTTAGCTGATTTAAGTTTGAAGTGATATACAGTCGAACCCACTTATCTCGACTTCGGTTACCTGGTCAACCATATTAAGTTGACATTTTTGAAGTGGAACTGCCAAATTCTCTCTTTGTCTTAGCATTTTCTCATCGGTTAGGTAGTTTTTTTTTATGTCGACAAACCCATATATCTCGAACACAAAAGAGTGCCAAATTTGCCAATTAATGTTGGTTATCTCAATCTCCATGACGAATTGTCGGAGATTTTCTCCTCTTATTGGTGACAAATGTCCCGTCTGTCGACAGACTTTTTGGTTATTTAATTTGTACAAACAATCGTAGCTTTCAACTGAATAAATAAAAGGGAGAACGAAGGAAGCTACAAACTTAACTATGTATTGCATTGGAATAAATCAGTACACAAATGATCCTTTGCTTGTATGACAACCCCATCTTAGCAGTGCATTGTTACATCATAATCTGCTTATGCTGACATAATGCAAAGTACTGTAGGTTTTGACAGTCAATTATGCTACAGTATTATACTTACAACTGACCAATTTCTGAAGATGTGAATAGAACAGATAAAATTAATGGAATGGCTAATCCTTCTGTTTGTTGGTTGTTTCAGACACTTAAACTCAGCAAGAAGAAATAGCAAACAACAAATAAATAACTTTTACATAATAAAAAATAATTATTCATTTCTCAAAATACAGGAGTGAAAGAATCTCTATATTGGGTGTTAACTACAGTAATATATATGGTCCAATATTGCCAGGTGTTGACTCATGTAAGTTTCATTCCTGAAAATGGAGATACTATTTGGCAAGAATATGGTCTTTTGATCTTTTAATTTACACTTACATGTGCTGAGTTCACGTAGCACATGATCATGGTACATATGGTCATTCACTCCAGTGACAGTGCACTCACTCTTGTTGATTTTGTCTGAAGGATAACATGTTGTAGCTGTTCTGTTACGATACTTTTCAGAGCTGTCAGAGTGAAATGACTCTCAAATTTAATTTTGACACTGGTTAGCTTTTTGTAAAAACAAACTACACCCTGCACGTTTTTTTGTGATTTTGTGAGCGATCTTTGTGTTTGCAATGTTGGAGAATATAATAAAGGTTTGTATCAAGAATAGATGGTTAGTTGGTGCACATGTCTTTTGTTGTTAACAAACATGTATGTATATTTTTATAGCATGCAGATTGCTTCATCATACAAATCATGACAATGCTGTTGTGTAAAAAAAAATCCAAAAATAGGTGCATGTATATTCTCATTTATTAACGCAAATCATATACATGATGAAATTTCAAGTACATTTCTTTATATTGACGCCATATTGGTTTTCGTTTATCTCAATCATCGGTTATCTCTATACTTTTTGGCAAACCCCTAGGCCGGCGACATAACTGGGTTCGACTGTAGCACATTAGTACAAAAAGTATCAAATTTACCTCCCATGAGAGCTATGCATATTGGGGTTTACAAATGGAAACCTCAAGAATATTTGTTGATTTCTAAATTCAACTCACTGGCATTTGTTCACACATGCCAATAAATTACTTTAATTCATTTAGCAATGTAGTTAATCTGATTATCATTAAATGTCAGGTTTTGTCACTTGAATAATTACAGAATATTATTGCATATTATTACCACCAGCAGTTAATCAAAATTACAGAAGGGAACATCTGAGAAGCACAGTATTGTCTGAGTGATGTATGGTTATAAACTAAAAATGGTGCATTAGCAATTAGTTGTTAGATTACATGATATACAGAAAAACTATACTAGACTAAAACCAGCTGAACATGTGACAAGCTCACATCCTTTGTAAACACTGGGCACCTTGTGTAATAGTTGATTAGACATCAGAGTTTACTGTAATTGCTACATTTTGCTTGGAAAGTTGCATGGTTGCCAGTGTATGAATAAGCTGTTGCAAAAAGTACAAAAAGTTATCAGAAATTCTCAATTTATAAGGAAAAGTGATTAAATGAAACTAAGACCACAACTGGAAATTTGACATAAAGAAAGATTCATATCAATTGTTATGTGACAAGGGCTCATACTCAGTAACAAGGAAAAGAGTTAAAGCCAACAAGCTTTGTATATTTCAACAAAACAATTTCCCTTGACAACAAATGTAAAAATTTGTAAATAGGACTTACAATTCTGAATATAATCCAAATATGAGTCTAAGAATAAAAACACAAGTCCTATCACTAAATAGTCATATAATAATCCAGGTTCAAATCCCGACAATGTACAAATATGGAAGGCGATGACGACAAATAAAGTCCAATCTATGAATTAAAATAATTCCTCACTTGAATAACAGTGTTTGTTTCCGAATAATTCCAGACTTAATTTCCTTGAAAATCTTTCACAATTTTGTATAAGAAAGTTAATTTGTTGAGTGTCCGGGAAAATAAATTATTGAATCAAACAATCAGATGAAGAATAGAATATTCTGGCAACAAATTATAAACAACACCTTGTTTCTTCAAGGTTTTGAATGACTCTCCATTAACAAATATCAAGAATGCGTATTTAACCTCGAAACATCACTTCAAGTCTCGCAAGATTGGTCATGTGGTCTCTTATTATGCTATTTAAGTCATGTCCACAGTACAGACCGACTTAAAAAAAATCATAAAAATAGGTTGTTTGCAAACATTGATCACACGGAGAAAGTATGCCCATGATGCTGACCACTCATTTTAACTTCCTGTTGATTTGTTACTATGGTAAGATGAACTCAATGTCAATTCACACATATTACTATTCAGTCTTAAATAAACAAAGTTTGTGATAAAATGATATCTCACTACTAAATATAGAATCCTGAATTTGAGAAAATTATTCATTGCAATTAAATACAATGGAACAAAAATGATATAAAAAGAACTTAAAACCTTACACACAAGCAACAACTGAATCACATATACATAACACAATACTGTCAATAAACATTCTGCTGCAGTGTGAAAATGAAATGGATGTAGCAACAGAATCTTCGCCTCAGTTTGAACGAGGAATGATAGTTACTGTTGGACATTTGTATCCCGATTTTACAGACAAGGTTTTTGAATGGTTTTGCACTGAAACTGGTGATAATTCACCATTTTTAAATGAAAGTATTTTTTTTTTATGTCTTTTTTACTTTACATGCGTTACTCATACCTTGTGACCCCACTCTTGAAAGGCCACACCCTTGCATAAGGCCACTTACATTCTGCAGATAGGGTGACCTTATAACATGGGTCTACGGTAATACCATAATTATAAATAATGAATAAAAGATATGCAGATCTCTTAATCTGAATAAGAAACAGAAAAAGTGACACTGATTACGAAATCAGTCTGCATATACAGACATTTACTGACCTGAAACTCTTTCACAAGAATATATGTAAACACTAGTTTTGTTTTGGGTTAAAATAACTCAGTTGGGCAAATCTTTGTCAGGAAGTTCAGAAACCAAAAGAAATGCAGCAGAACCATTTGTAACTACAAATGTATCAGCGTTGCAACAAAGTTTGTCTCTTAGTGGGACAAGTTGTCCATGATCCTTAAAGAATTTGGTCATCTATTGTTTAGCATTGTAACAAGATGAAAGTACAAGTGTTAGATGCTACATAAACAAGATATAACTGTGAAACAAAAAGCAATTCATTCTGGATAAGCTCCAAGAAATATAACAATGTTCACATTCTCCTTTCTTGCTATGCAATTCCTGTCAAACACTATTTGAGATTTTTTTGAAAATCTGTTCAATGCAGTGTTTGATAAATTGAAAAACTGCTGCATGGCTCACTAACTGATAGTTAAGCCTTCCATGAATCAATAATGTTGACACTTTATACAGTTGTCAATCAATAACCTTTGATCATGAACCATAACACATGACTAAAATTGTTAAGTTTAAATGCAACAGAAGTCTCAAGGACCCCAACCAATTGATTTATAATAAGTTGAGACTTCTGAGAAATGCTATTGTTTTATTTTAATGAATACTTCCAAAAAGTCAAGACTTCAGGTTATTGGTGATCAATTATAACAGCAAGAGGCCTTAGATCATTCAACTGGCTGACATCCATTTAAAAAGCCAGTTGCAAGCATAATTGGTCAAGAAATCTGAGTCATCATCATATTTACTTCTGAATTTCTCCAAGTGCAGCAGATGGCATTTATGAAAACACTTGTTTCAAGGTTTTACTAAATGTTGCATCGTCAACCAAATTTCATGGTACATCAGCATCATATGCTCAATTCTGAAAGGCACTTATGCCTGGATGTTGCTAAGTTGTATTTAACGTTTTATAGTTCTACTGGTATGTTGGTGTGTGTAAGTTTGGGATTTGTAAGGCAGATTGAACAATTTTTCAGTCATATTGCTATGATGTCTACATTGTGGCAGTTTATAGTGATGTCCAGCACTGAGGCATCATGCCACAGACATGTGGCATCATGTCCCACACACTGTCACATTATTCTGACATCAAGCAAGGCAGCTGCTAGTACCATTTTTATAAGTCTTTGCTATGAATTAAACAGAGTTTGAACCCACGCCTCCCACTTCTGAGTTGGATGCTTTAAAAAATTTAGGCCACTGAAGCAGTCCAATTTTAGTGGTAGATTTGCATCAATTTTGACAGATACAAAAGCCCTTCAAGTCAGGCAGCACTGTTTAATATTTGGTCAAATGCAGTTTAGCAATTTTAAAAAAAAAATTGTCTGAATGCATTTCTGTTTCAAGCAACACTGGTCATATCTGATGGAGGATTGACATCACTTTCTGTCAAATCTGGCTGAGATGTTTTTAAGTAATTTAAAGATTCTGTTTTATTCGGTGTAATGATGGTCATATTTTATGGCAAATCAGGATCAGTGTATTAACTTGAAACCCCTCTATGCCAGCATGTTTTCTATCGAACTTTGTTGGGAGGTTTTTGAGATATTGGTTGTAATGGTGGTCATATCTGATGGAGGACGAGCATAGTTTTTAAAATTTGCAGGGTTTTCATGGCAGGATGCTTTCTATCACAACTGGTCAAAATCTATTAATTGGTTTTGGAGAGGAGATCATTTAATTGTTTCTCAAGTTTTAGTAATGGCAGCCATATTTGAAGGTGGATTGGCATAAAAGTTTGGTTCAATTTCAATTCCAAAATCTCATTATCCTGGAAACACATATGATGAAAATTGTTTGGTTGTCCCAAGTTTTGTCATCATTAATATAATTTTTTTTTCCTTATTACACTGAAACCCTTCAGTTCTAAATACTGCAACTAATTTCAGTCCCAAAATTAAATTTTATGCGTACCCAAACCACAAAACTTTAAACTTGGTAATGTATATTAGCTACTAAATTCAAGTACTAAAGTAGGAATATCTGAGACAATGACCTGGAAAATGTATCAAGGTCAGCAGAGGTTAAAAAATAAACTTTAAATGTGTATCAACATATATGGTGGCTGACAATAGGTTAATCTACAGTCTTTGCACCATACAAAAGAGCTAGTTTTCAAGGCTAATTATTCATAACCAATTACTTTGTAGGTCAGCCATTTAAAACAAGATTTTTTTTATCTGCTTATTATTTAATTGCACTTGATACTATTCATCTGTTTACATTATATGGGATTCCAGGATACTGAGATTTTGGCTTTGAAGAGTTTCTTTGTATTACATAAACTCCTTGATAAATTCTTATCATACTGTAATTATTATGAAAGTAAGAACATTCATTCTACTCCATGTTTACTCATTCCCACCCCAACCTCCATTACTGTGATGCCAAGATCTTAGTCAAAGAAAATTTATATTTAGGTCTTGATTAAAGTTTTATATTTTCTTATATAGTATAAAGGTCATAGTGGTGAATCATCATATGCCAGTTGTATTATATAAATATATTTCTTTGATGTTCTAAGCAGGTTTTGTTCATATTTGTTTTCAATTACAACCATCTTAATTCCAATAAATAACATATACAAAAGAAATCACCAAATTTTAGCATTTTTCATTTATGCCCTCACTTCTGATGCACAGCTAATGGTGAATGACCAAATAATATTCTAAATGTTTGATTCACTCAAATGATTTTCAATGAAGAAAAATCATTACATACATGTATTTAACCAGCCATGATTGTAACGCATTTTCACACATGTCAAGATATTAGAATTAAATGTCATATGACTGAACAATCCTTACAGGATAAAATTAGTCTGATCAGTGTGTATGATATCTGCCAGAAACCTACATTGTACACTGAATAAATATGAGGGGGAAAATTCTGTTTCAGAGGGTGAATGATTCTACACCAAGGTGTCAAAAATGTGTTAATGATGCAAACAAACTCCACATGAAACACTGCATATAATAAAAAAACCCTCTTTCCATTCTTCATACAATCGTAACTTTGAGCACAATATGCCTGTTGTGTCATATAAACATATTTCTCTGTTGTTCTAAGCAGGTTTTGTTCATATTCGTTTTCAATTACAACCATCTTAATTCCAAAAAACTTTTACAAAAGAAATCACCAAATTTTAGCATTTTTTTATTTATCAATTATCACATATTGTTAACCATTTAATGTTTATGATTTATTATTTGTTGTTTATGGTCAAGTGTTTATTTATTTATTGATGAAGTTTTAGAGAACTTATTTTGTTTGTTTTTTCTTAGGCTTAACGCCATTTTTTCAGCACACGATAGGCTATACATGGCGGCCAGTTTTAATGGCTGAGGATGAAACTGGGAAATCACAGGAAAGATACTGGCAAGCTTTTTCACATCCACATTCACCGAATCATAGACTTGAACCCATGCAGACAGAGGTGAGATGACAGTAACACTTGATCACTCAGGGCCCTATTGAGCACTTATCATTCATTCATTGTTTTACATTTCATTCTTTGTTCCATTGTATTTTAAATGGGTACTCCAATTTTTTAGGGCCTGCAAAATAATCAAAAACTTCTCAATCTCATCAATATAATGTTGCTTAACAAATTTGCTTTATATCTCAATTATCTTGTGGAAACCAAACTGTTGACAGGCAATGTACTTACTGCTAATTACATTAATTGGGCTCAGTCACCTTTGTCAAGCTGAGCCCTAATTAACAAGTGATAAAATTATTCCCATTTGAGACGACTCTTTTCACTTTATGGAAAAATATGCCTCTAATGTAAAAAAAAAGTTATAAAATAAATCACCTGACAACAGCAAAGTAACTGGACAATTTTTTTTCCATTGAGAATACCTTTTTACTCATGGGTGGAAGGTACCATACATCCACCACTAATGCCCAGCTGGTCAAGATATCAAAGACATGCCGAGTCAACCCCATCTTACTACTATTCCAATATGCATCACTGAACCGAGGATCATACTGAAAAAAAGATTCTGCATGTGAAAAAGTAATTACACAAAACATTCTGCTATTCTAGAGAGGGAAAAAATAGGTGTGAGGAGACATGTATTCTTAACAATATATGGGGGAAAGTAGGTAATCTTGACAAATGTAAATACTTACCAACCCTTGAGAGGTACAATCATAGCAAAGTCAAGGTGGCAAAATTGCATAATCTTAGTTTAAGAAGCATAATCTATAAATACATGCCATAATTAAAACAGACTGTATAAAAATTATACTTAAGTTTTGCTACTAACCTAGACCAGCAGCTAGTCAAAGTCCATGTAGATAAGTACCAGAATACAAATATAAAACTCAGACAAATTATTTAACACTCACTTTGGCTAAACTACATGTTCAACATTTGCCAAGTGATCATAAGGTCAGCTCAATATACATTTCACAACAAAACTGTCCTTTTTCTCATCGAACATGTTTTAATGTTTTAGATTTTTAATGTAGTTTTAACAATTTTTCAGTCATATCACTAGGATGTCTGCAATGTGGTAGTTTATAGTGCTGTCTAGCCCTGGGGCATCATGCTTTTGATAAGCAGCATGATATCCCACTCAGCCACATTATCCTGACACTAGGCTGACCAGTTTTAACACAAATCTCTTAATGCTGAGTGCCTAGCAAGGCAGTTGTCAGTATCATTTTTATAAGTTTTTGGTATGACTCAGTCCAGATTAGAATCCACAACTTCCCACATCCAAGACTAATGCTCTACCCAATGGAATCATAGCTTTGCTCTTGCACAATGAAGTCCCCCAAAACACATCTTCAAACTTAGCTTTCACAAGTACCCTAACATTTACCTTTATGGCAACTGGATAAACAGTTTTGCTGACTTCAAATCCACCTTTTTTAAACATCATTACAGATGTATTATTTACACAGGTACCTGAAATGGGGGAAAAATACTTGAATTACATTTTAAAGCAAAAAGCAAAAACAATAATAAGTACTATCGCTCACAAAATTTAGTGCACTATAATATACCATCTACTGTGTGCTATATAATACCATCTACAAAAATGAACTTTCAAAACATGAACGTAAATTTTCTGAAAGATATGTGTATCTTATAATCCGCTAATGGTGGTGTTGGATGTTTCTTGATTAATTCTGTTCAAGCAAAAGGTAAAATCTGGTGCACCACAGCATTCTCCAATCTTCTTCACAATAAATATTAGCATTCCATACCTAACCCTACATTTCCAAGCTCACACATGAGGATGGATCAGTTTTATACATTTGGCAGACACCTAAATTAAAAGGTCATAAATGTTACCCAAAATAGCTGACAAACTTGTGATATTGCTTATTCTTAATACTACTACCTCGAGTTACTGCATACCATGAAAAGTCTGCTAGCTTAAACATTCAGTACTTATTGATGAATTTTTGTTTTAAATTCTTGTCCCTAATTTTGTAGCAAACTGCTATATAGCAGCTATGCTACAAGATTTTACCTAAAGTGGAAATCTTCATTCTTGTCAAGCAAAGAAAAAATGGGGAGGGATTGCAAATAATTTATTATTTACCCAACACTTAAATATCTTTCTTCCTGCCAAACTCAGTTAGGGCTCTACTTAAATCAAATTTCCCTCTCTAATTCAATCTACTACTTGTCATATTCTCCAGCATACCTAATTCCATAAATGAAGCACAACTTGAACAGAATTTAATTTGAAAGCTAAATTCTGATCTACATGTTCCTTACTGAATTTTCAAACCTATCATTACAAACTGCTATGGTCGTTTACTGTATACTTGTGGATAGCACATGTATGGCATGTTTTCCAAGGAGATTAAATAATGGCAGGAATTAAAAAAGCGGAAATGGGATAAGACCATTCAAGAGATACATGTATCAATAATATGCATCATATTCACATTTCAATACATTTTAGGTAAAGATATTATTTACAATAAATAGATAATTGTCATCTATTTTGTGTTTCTGTATATTTATCTTTATAATTCTTAATGAACCAATTTCATTTATCTGCAACAAGCCAGTAACCAGGTACAATGAGAGTCCATTTTTATAGGATCTGAAATTAAGAACAGAAACCATACAATGGCTTGCATATTTTTTCTTTGGAATACATTGGTTTTTCTTTAATAATTTAATTTCTTTAATCAAGACAGGTTGATCAAAAGGTTTTTTTTAAGGTATGTAAAATGAAAATTCAATATCCATCTTTATCAATATCATCATCCTATTGTTGCATTTGTTGATTATAAGGTACCTACTATTCTCAATAATTTTGGACTATTTTCTAGTTCTGATAAAGCCACATTCAATATATATTTATGATAGAATGCCACGATTGCTTTTTCACCACAAAAAATCCAGAGTTTTTGAAGAAATCTTCTCATTTTTCAAGTAAAATGTTTCTTTGATAATACACACATGATCATAATACATTAGAAGAGCTACTACTACCTTGTAAGTCCAGCCCTCAGAGATTAAAATGTTTTAGCTAAGAAGCTGAAAGTTATCTGCACACCTAGGTGGCAGTTAGAGTGAGCTCTACTTTATTCTGGGATTAGCAGCAAATCCCATGAAACGATGAGTTACTAATGGACCAGAAGGTATGCCCTCTATACAGATTTAACTACTGGGAGGCTAGGAGAGTGATATTGTTATTGTTGTTCCTGGGTTTAACACAATTTTCAGCACAAGATTGGCAATACATGGCAGCCAGTATTAATGGTGGAAGAACGAGGGAAAACCATAACTGTGAGCGCCTTAGACCACTTGGCCACTCTGAACCCTGGGAGGATGTAAGTATAAGTTTTACTGAAGAAACATTTTTGGTGAAAAAATTAGTTACTTCTTCAAATCAGTTGCTCTATCATAATACCCTAGCAGATAGGTTCTTAGAGGACAAGGGCTTGTACTTAGTAACAAAGAGTGAAAGCCAACAATCTTTGTATATTTTAACAAAACAATTTATTTCCCTAAACAACAATGTTCCAATTTTATCAATGCAATCATTGATCCTTGGTAACAGAAATGAATCTGTTTTTGTCATACTGTTTACCTTCTTATAATGAGTGCACATATGGAAAGTTTTATCTGGTTTTGGAACAAATATACATGGTGAACTTTTACTGGGCTCTATGAAATCATTCTCCAGCAAATACTGAATTTCCTTTTTCAAGTATTCCTGTTTGAAAGGGTTCATCCTGTATGGGTGTTGTTTTACAGGTTTTGAGTCAACAATTTCAATGTCATGAAAATTTTTGTTTGTCCTCGTAGAAATATCCGGAAACAAGTGCTTACATTTGAATAATAACTGAATAAGTTAATTTATTTCTTCTTGCTGCAAATGTAAAAGTTTCTGGTCTATAACTTTCATAATTTCTAAATTCAGAAGATTTGTTGCTCCACGTTCAGCAGTGTCCAATTTAATTTCTTCACACAAATCCTGTTTGTGAGACAGGTGCCACTAAATTAATTGTAATAAATGACTTGATTTTCTCTTTCAATATACAAGTACTCAAATAATTTATTTAGACCTGAGTACTATAATTATAATTTAACTTATTTAGTTTCTCCTTTACTTTTCAATTGCCATAAAATCTAACTTTAAAAAATTTTGAAGAATGAGCAAGAGAGAATGTTTTCTATCACAAGACTCAAATATTCTCTTAAGTAAAGTTTTGTGAAAACATAATTTTACTTTCGACTTGAAGTGCAGAGCACCAAACTCATGCATAACATGCTAGAAAAGTCCAGACATGAAATTTTACCTCTGACCTGACTGAACAGATATAAGAAGGCCAAATTGAGTAAAAAGCTTCATCAAAGCTTTTACTATAGAATTCCTCAAAGGAACTGCCTCTGGGAATTTTGTTGATGCACACATAATGGTCAACAAATATTGATTGCCTGACTTGGTCTTAGGTAAAGGACCAACACAATCTACCATAATTCTGCTAAATGGTTAGTCTAATGCAGGAATTGGTTGTAGATAGTCTTAGGTATCTTCTGATTGGGTTTTACTACCATTTGACAAGTACGACAAGATCTACAAAATTTACAAACATCACTTTTGATTTTTTGGCCAACAGAAGTGAGTCAAGATCTTGTTACAAGTTTTATTTATCTCTAAATGACCAGCCAGAGGAATTTCATGGGCTGAACTAAGTAGGTTAAACACTATTCTGACTGTCACAGGTCCTGAAACTAAGTCTGATGACAAATTTACAGAATGGAGAGGAACATTAACAAAGCTGCACTCTACTCCCTGAATGAGAACACCCTCATTAGAACAGGACTTCTCAGAAGAGTCAAAACACTTTACACTAAGCTCCTGTATTCCTTAAAATTTTAATATGGAAAGGATTAGCCGAATCACCCAAGAGTGATATAGAACCCTTCGACATGAATGGTTTACAATTCTCCATAATAAAATCAGACTGGGGTATATTAAACCCAACAAATGTTTTGCTTTCAAATCATGACTGTGACATTGACCTCTCAGAAATAAGAGCATTTGGGATAGATCAATCTTGATTCTGATGCCTATATTTCAATTTGAAGCAATCAGAAATGATGTGTCCTTATATGTTGCAATATATACACATAGGTAGAGAAAAGGATTTTGAATCAAGTCTCTTAGAGGCTTTATTTTTAGAATTTGTGCCAGATTATTTTTACATTCCTAACAGTAGATTGCTGAGTGAATAGTTTGTTTACAACAGGAACTTTATGAGTTAAGGAGTACTCATTCAGGAACAGTTTGTAAAGTCATGGTTCATGAACTCATTATTTCATAAATTGACCATTTTCAGTTCATGCACATTCATGAACCTTTTGATGAATTTTCAGGAATGGTTCATGATCATTTCGTAGGGAAAATGAACCATGCCAGGAAGTAGCCAATTTCTACTAGTTTCTGCCCTTCAGTAAATATGCGTTCAGGTCTAATAATTGTTCTGAACATGGCGCAAAACCTGTTCTCTTTTAATACTAGGCTCTAATATTTGTACTATCAGAATTTTAAAAACATATTTCTGTTCTGGAAATTTATTCAAATTTATTAAATGATGCAATCTGAATGAAAAAACAAGTTAATCATTTTATGTGGTCATGCTTACATACCTTGTTATTTCAGAAAGTTAATTGTGCTTTAGTGATAAAACTGCAAACTCCTGTGATTAAAGACACTCATATCAAAACAAGCAATGGGAATGTTGGACTTAAAACCCTAATACAGCATTATGAAAGACAAAATACCATAAGAAGCAGCAAAGCACTGAAGTGAATCTTTGGCAGAGTTCATGTTAGTGAAAATTATTCTTTTTGGAACAGAGATATTGAAGAGAATACCCATGGCCATGGGGCCATACATGTGAGATGTTGAAAATTGCACAACCATAAAGAACAGTAACTTGTTCAGGTTAGTTATGTATATGCACTTCCGACAGAAGACAGTGAAATTGAATTCTCAGCAAAGAATAATATTCGCACACAGCTGAGGAGGATCATATTCAGAAACAATCAACATATTAATGATAGTAATGAACATCTGAGAACCCCTATACAACATAAGTGTGTTGTTGTTGTTGTTGTTGTTATTGTGCTTAACGCCATTTTTCAGCACACGATAGGCTATTCATGGCGGCCAGTATTAATGGTGGAGGAAGAAACCGGGAAATCACCGGAAAGAACCACCGACCCACGAGAAGCTACTGGCAAGCTTTCTCACATATCCACATTTGCCGAATCCTAGACTCGAACCCACGCAGACAGAGGTGAGATGGCAGTGATCCGTAACGGACAGCGCTTTAGACCACTCGGCCACTCGGGGCTCCCATAAGTGTGTAAATCTATAGTTAGCAGAACAACTATGGCAACAAAAGAATAATGAGACTAACTTTCACATTGTGCAGATGTATTACCAAATGAAGTACATGCTATGTGCAAAAATTAAATGCCATTAAGCATAAGAAACAGACTGAACTGTGTAAACTCATTAAGCAAGATGGATAAAATTTGTCCTGTTTGTGTTTGGTTATTCCTATGTATATTTTGAGGATATTTTCTGCAGACCTTTTGGCACTTAGTTCCAAGCCATCATTTGGTATTTGTATTACAAACTGGATTACTATAATCTAGTACATAACATTTTGAAGCAGGGTCATTAACTAATGATTAAATTGATGAAAAAAAATACTTGATGTCATTCTGATACATGGATTCTTTACTATGCTTTTAATCTGTTTCATCCTGATTCTTTTTTTACCATCTCCTTTAGTTTTACTGGTACCAATACTTTTAATAAAATTGTAACTTCTATTTTCTTACAATCTAAATATTTGTGATCATGTATTAAAAGTGTAATAAAAGTAAATTAAATAAATGTCACCTTTGGGCTATTCAAATCTTGAATGTGATGGAGGAACATGTCTCCAAAGAAACATAAATTTCATAGCCTATTTATTGACTATGAATCAAGTATATAATCCGACCCAGCTGAATTGTTAGAAAAATTTTAATTCTTTTGACAAAATTATAATTAGCTGTCAAATATGGAATAAGCCTATGGTCTTCTGCCATATCAACCAAGACCCCACCACAACTATGTGACCATGCCCAATGTCATCACAGTAATAATCGATATACAACTAGAGATGACATCTCTGAGTATTTTAATTTCATTGGAGCCTTAACAGAATGGAACAGTAAGAAAGAGTGACAGATATTTAAGTTTTAGGGAGATAATTAACAATGGCTATTCCTTCTGCCATCACTTCCTCACTGGAGATCACATACACACACACACACACACATACACAAAACTGATAAAATCCTGAAATCCTGGCCACATCCCTGCAGGGTTGATAACTTGACCATTTTATTTAATTTTATTGGTTTCTGGTTATCCCATGGTATTTCTGTTACTTGAACATTATCTTATAGTGTATCAATTTAGAATGGTCAAAAAAGGCATACAACCATTGAGAGTTGTTGAAAGACTAGCATTACTACAGATATGAAAGAACGAGAACAATATAAATCAGTGAAAATAAAATACAGTATACATAGTTTGACTGTCCCTGACTGGTTGATAATGAAAGTAAGATTTTAGTGAAAAGAATCTTGTGAGAGCTTGTCTTACATGTAACGGATAAAAGTCAGGGGCATTGTTTTATTAACATAATTTCTGTCACATTAGAGACCTGAGTTTGGAAGACTCGTTACTGAAATCAGCAGTTGACGTTTCTGTGTAGTATTGAAAGAACACATTTCAAATTTGTCAATCCAGAAAATGCTGCAGCTGTTATGGTTTTCTTTTGACAAAAGAGAGTTGTTGAAAGACTAGCATTACTACAGATATGAAAGAACGAGAACAATATAAATCAGTGTCTATATTAATACAAATGTGATCATGAGCACTCAAACTTTTAAGTTAGTGAAGTTTAATATCATGGTGTTTGCACAGGTTTACAATGGAAACTGAATTAGTACAGCAAGTCTTGAACTTTGAGTTTTGTGAAGAAACATGTAATCCAAGCAGAATACTTTAGAACAAAAGAGGTTTTCTATCTTGGATTTAGTCTCCCCATTGCATTTCACATTGATTCACAACAGTATAGTAGTAGGAAAAGTGACGAATTTAGATACATATCATAAACAAGAGAAACAGTATGTGGGGGGAGGGCAAGATCATAAGAATAGGCTGGAATAGAGAAGTATAATAACAACAGATGTGTGCAACATTATTTTCTCAGCTGCAGTAAGAAATTACATCAAAGGAAATATAATAAAGGGTGTATAGTTAACTAAACCACATGAATTTAGCTACTCAAATCGATTTTAACCTTCTGGTTATATCTGTTTCAGTCTCTTTCTGTCCATTCTGGTAATAATGTCCACTGAATCAGTATGATTGGAAAAAAAATCTGGCAAATTTAAAAATAAATTTTTTTTTGTTGTGCAGATTATGATTATACACTGTACTTCTGCCCGAGAGATGTGAATAATTTCATTTCTTCGTTTGTTGATTCTGGTTGTGGCTCAGTTCAAATGCATCATTGAAAAACACTGATGCATTCTCTTACTTTAGTTACATATATTTATTACAGATACACATCTCCATATATCGGTGAATATAGCTTGATAAAGTTATAAACAGTTCTGGTTAGAACAATAGACATTGCTAGAGAAACTTTCAGTGAGCTAAAATGTAAACTTTTTGGCAGCATGAGATGCAGAATTGCTCAAGACTTCTCCATCTCTTATGTTTACCATGAAAAAAAACCCATTTGTAACAACTAATGATGACTTTTAGGTAACTGACAGAAAGGCATAATTGACAATATTCAAAGGTTTACAAAAATTATTAGAGTCAAAGTTTATAAACTCATACAGCTGTGGCAAAAATGATCTTTGAGATGTGCAAGTGATCCATAAAAACAAGCACCTTAATAAACATGGGCCGCTGTTGATTTGATGATTATCTCAACAGCCAAAGTCATCTATTTCACTTTAGTAAACACTCAGTTTAGTAAGGATGCAAATTCATTATTTCTGTATTAGAATAGAAATCACTAATGTACTACTAATGTAAAATCTATATTCATAATCATTAAATTAGTAGTTAAGGGACTGATCAATGACATCTACAAATAATAAGCCACCAAGAAAATTTGTAATTTCACAGTATCAGAGACTTACATGGCTGATAGACAAACAAATAAAAGGACAAAAGATTGATTATAATGAATGAAAAAAAAATAAAAATATGCAGTAGAATATATGATCTGTAAGAATTCAGTAGATTACCTCCAGCCAGCTGTCATTTAAATCGCTTCTGACCCCAACCAAATATTACAATCGCTTCTACCACCCACTAATCCATATCCAGAAATTATGTAAAAATAAATATACTTCTGTAAGGGGCAGTTTTTTTTTATTAAAACATATCTGATGGTGGATCATAATTTTTTAAAATTGCTTCTGTTGTGGGTTGGTTGATTTTGAAAGTGCCTTTTCCTCAGGAGGTATGTGTTTTAATGGAACAGACCTCAGATTAAGTTGAGTCTTTTAGGATAAATACAGAAGTGTATTCAGATCTTCATCTCACAGTATCCATAATAACAAAGAACAGTTTTGCTTATATCCAATATCTGTGGGAACATATCTAACTTCGTGAGCTGAGATGCAAATTCATAGCTCAGAGTCATTTCTAATATGCAGAACGAATAACTCATTTTATTCAGGATGAAGGTGTGTTAATATATCATTGCTTCCCTCTGTGAGAGCAAGATGAGACACTATTTCCCTTGAAACAATGGCTTGGTCTTCCTAAAGTACCACTTCAGAATTTACAGTTGGTCCCATAGTTGACCTTGTGATGAAGTGTCTAAAATAGAAATTATTACCAAAGTCTGATCACCCACAAATGGTAACTTGTTGATCGCACAAAAAGCAGGGGCGGTCATGATTGATACTAACCCATCTTGTCAGAAATGCAAGTAGATGCGTCCATCAACAAGGAATGTAATCACTAATTCTATCTGCAGTTCACCAATGCAACAAGGTAGTAGGACTTGTATGAGGTGAACCAATGAGACTCTTGATATCGGTTCAAATGGTGTTTTACTCAGCCAGGTTAGTACTCATGATAGATACCACTTTGGGAAAGGATCCAATATCAGTGGATGTGTGTAATCCAAAAATGAACAGAAAATGGGATACATCTTTGGTTTGTTGGATATCCTCTCTTCCACAATAATGCAGTGTACCAGTGATTAGTTTTAATTAAGATTGATGATAAATGTTTCTCATTGAAGAGCCACAGAATTTAGCTACTGAAGTATGGATTCCTAAAGTGGTATAAAGTGTTCTTGTGTGCACCATTGTGAGAAAGTATTCAACTATCTTCATATGCTTTTAAGGTGAAGGGCCATCTCACTGAAGTGATTTCTCTACCTCTGATTGTGAAAACTTTTTTCCTGAGTATGCATTTTAATAAGATCAAGACAAACAGGTTTAGGAACTCTTCTCTGGGATGAAACACATGCTATTGTGGTTGCTTGAGCAGATGAGGGAATATCACAATTTCCTGTCAATTCTGTTGCATGATTAATGAGGTTGATCCAAGATTTCCCATTTGAGTGGAGTCCTCAAGATGAGATGACAAAACGATTCTTTTGCTTCCAGCATCACCTTCAAAAGGTGTTAGAGAAGAAGTGTATAAATTTGGCTGTTCCAATCTATGGTAAGAGTACCGACTATCCAGGCCTTTGGATCCAAGACTGGTGTCATATTGTAGTGTGTAGGTTGATCCCATTGGACACCAACTGTGTGAAAACTGAGGGTTGAAGGTACCATTAGTTTTTGTGGGGCAATATGTCCATCAAAACATTAGCTGGCCTTGGATATGTCAAACTTGGCCATGGATTTGTCCTTTAGAAAACCACTTTAGAAAAAACCAAACAAAAATACAAAGGTCTAGGGTCTGGGTTCCACCTTGCTATTAGAGATAAGTCACCACAGTGGAGTTGTCAAATTGAAGGAAAACTACATTCCTATGCATGCTCTCCAGTCGCCATTGAAAAGCTTTCAGAATGGTTATCACCTAGAGAATGTTGATATATAATGATAATGAGGGGGCCACACTCATTTGGTATCCCAAAGCTCTCCCTCCACTAGTCATCTGTATCCATACAGATTGTAATTGCAGTCAAACCCATTTATCTCAATTATGTAGGAGGTGTAAAAAAAAATTGTCAACATAACCATATCCCAAGATATCTGTGTTCATAAAAATCGGCAAGATATCCTGGACCCTTTACTCGCATCACTTGCTCTTGTGATTTCTTGAATCTCCTCCCACTGCATGTTACAATAAAATACACAAAATGCTTAATTGATAATAAAATGAAAGAAACCAACTGGGTGTTATCATTTATTCCTTTTTCTTATCATCATGAGTAATTTATTAATGAAAAAAATATATGAACTCGCTACATCACATGTACTGTATGCATCCCATACTGTAGTGTGTAGTGTGCATCACTTATGTTAGACAATGCATATTTATGATTGATGTGATTATTGAAAAACAAATAAAGTGTGGCTGTGCTGAGAGGTTTGACTTAAAAATGGATCCAAGAAAATCACAGACAGAGAGAGAGAGATTAATGGAATGCTTTCAGGTGCCGGCCATTCACGTAAAACACGGTCTTTTTAGGTGCAAAATAACCAAGATTGTATTATATCCAGGTTAATACATAACAGTATCTTGCAAATAAAGATCAATACATGTTTTTGAAAATACATGTACATTCACTGTGAGTACAAATGACAATTCTTTCACTAGCATGGGTTACAATGAGTATTATTAAAGCAAGTTGATGTTGAGTATACTACTTACCCTGCAGGCATCAATATGAGTTTGTATCAATTATGATTCCAGAGGACAAATAAATAGATGCCAGGGTGATGAATAAATATATCCAGTAACTAGTTAAAAAACCCATTCTTTGAATATATAGAGATATAGAGATTATTTTATTGCAAAGCTAACCAACCCTGGAAAATGACTTTGGATTCCTTAAGAGTGCCAATTTTTATTTCTTTTTTTAAAAAAAGTCAACTGTGGTTCCCCATTACAGGTATTCATAGGGATTTTGAATATAAATTAAAATGGAAACTGTCATTGTATTGAAGACATGTGCCTGAGATTATCCATTCCTGTGCATACACATGAGCATATATATAGGGTGATATTCTGCCAAGTAAAAATCACTTCAGTTTATTTTCTGTACAGGTATATGCTGTTTCATTAAATGGCTGAATGCATTACAAAAATAAAATTGTGGCAAGTGTCACCATTGCAGAGCATATGTATAAAAACACAAGTGCTTGTGAATTGTTGTTACATATCAGTGATGGATTGAACAAAAGCAGGCTGATATTACTTCATATTTACTATTTAAAAATAATAATGCAGTGCACATTGTGATATGTTTATGTACTTTTGTGCTTAATAGATGCATAGATTCAAAATGGAAAATGTGTTCATTTTTTTTATTCATATACAGTGCATTTATTGTACATGAATGTGTAGGTAATTTTACTGTATATTTTTGTATTTCCACTACATTATGTTCTGTTTCTAATTCCTAGATATTTTGAAAACATTGCTGACATATTTGGCTATTTTGTTATAAAATGCTATAAAATAAATTGTCATGATATTACGTGCATATGGAACAATTTCATGACTTTTGAATATTCAGCCAATCAGAAATTTTCTGTCTGCACACTGATTATTAATTTGTACATGTACATAATATTTCATTACTTGATTGTTGTTTCTTGTAAACATGTATTTCTGAACATAATATTCAGGCGATCAGCAATTTTTTGTCTGCACACTGATTATTAATTTAATTACTTGCATCTCTTTGATCGTTGCATCTTTTTTACAAGTATATCAGAGCATAATTCAGATCTGAAATGTACCTTAAGAAAGAAAAGGGAAATGATAAAATACACATGTAGCTGACATCTATGATTGTGTTTTCATAAAATAAAGTTACATTGCAATTTGTGCACACTCTTGTCTTTGTGAATCCTTGAATATTTTATGTAGTGAGAATGATATATTCTTAATAAGCTAATTGATCAAGCTACTCTTATGAAACATAAATAGAAAAAATATGAAATAAATATGTGACTACCGCCATAACTGACCAAAATTGTGTGTGGAAATCAATCAATTCTGCTGACCATTTCTTGTATAATTTCCGTGAAATTGAAGTTAAAAAGTTGCATTTCATCGAATTAAGTGGAATCCACATGTTACTTTGAACCGAAACTGAAGCCTGACATAACCAGGTTATAGACTTAACAGAGGTTCAGATAAGTAGGCAAAAAAATAGCATAACAAAGAAGGATTTTTTTGGGACTGGACTGAAACACTATACATATGCAGTTGGTCGAGATAACCAAGGTAAAGATAAGTGGGTTTGACTGTACAGGAGTTTGTACTTCAAGAGATATTCACGAGTCCAGTCTGGTTTCCCTGTGATCGAGATTGAAACTAATACTATCCTGATTGTGAAAGCTGATCCAATGGTCAAATGTGTGAGCTTTATTTATACCACAGAATGATTGTAATGGGAACTCAAGAAGACTACCTAGTCCAAGACTAAGACGTCCACTGTTGCAATGAATAAATTCAGCAGGCAAAAAAATTCTTTAGTGGGTTGATTGTTTCATACAATCAAGGAACTGACCATTGTACCAATTTAATTCTTGTTCCTGGGTAAGATATACTCTGTTTACTTGAATATTGAGTTCAAACCTAGATGACCAATATCTTGATTTGGGAGGAGGTCAGAGATGTCCTTGTTGACAAGGAGGCTGATTATGAGAAGGAGGTTAATGATGAATCACTCCAAGATATAACTAGACTGCTGTTTTGTAGACTGCAGCTTTTGTATGATGGCACTCTACAGTTTTGTATTAGCATAGGGTTAGAATTTTAAAGAAAAAGAATTTCCCCGATTTCCTCACTAGTCATACTATTAAAAAAAACCCCACTTTGTATATGTTAGGTATTGTTAGAAAAACCTTTAATTCTCTTTTTTTTGGTGTATAGATGATGGGTATTAAATGGTTTATAGAGTATACAGCTTGGCCTTACTCCAGATGTGCACCTATCAAAAATGTGCTAGCTCCACTTGCTCATTTTCACTTCCTTAACTTCAAGGGTAAATTTTAACAAAAAAGAGCAGATAACTTTCTTTTTACATTTTATACATTTGGTAATTCTTTAATTTTACTTCAAGAAGCTGGCATTGTCTAGTCTGGCAAAATTCACTTTCCCTATGTTAACAGCTGCCAAGGATAGTGTACTTTAGACAAATTCAGGTTGATTTTTAGAGCACAAGGTAGCAGTCATTTTATTTAGCAGTGTGCTATGATCATTCCAAAAGTACAATATCCAAAGAAATGTCAGCCACATTACATTATGTATGCCAACATACTCTCTCTTTCAAATGCAAACAACTTTACCTTACATACATTACTCTCAAAAGTGCATAATGACTGGTGTGAATGAAAGGTCTTTCTGGAAGTCATGTGAGTGGGTATGTGAAGTCACACAATGGACAGCATTTAGAACCTGCTGTTGCATTCTATCATCATCCCAAGAGTAAAAAGAGTTGATTAACAACCAAGACAAAGGAGGTGATGTGATGTGATTATGATTTTTAACAAAGCTTTAAACAATTTTTCAGTCATATCACTATGATGTCTGCAGTGTGTCAGTTTATAGTGATGTCTAGAACTGGGGCATTATGCTGCAGATATAAAGCATTAAGTCCCACCCAGTCACATTGTCCTGACACCAGGCCGACCAGTCCTAACACAAATCTCTTAATGCTGAGCGCCAAGCGAGGAAGCATTTAGTACCATTTTTGTAAGTCTTTGGAATGACTCGACCGAGGATCAAACCCATGACCTCCCACATCAAAAGTGGATGCTCTAACCATTAGGCCACTGGAGCAGTTTGGGACAAAGGAGGAGGTGCAAAGAATATGATACTGAGTTCCCCAGAAACCACTTGTCAGGTTCATGTCATCATGTCAAATCTTCCCCATTCATCGAGACTGGAGTCTTTCCCCATCTGGGATCTGTTTATGGAGTGGGGGATTTTTTTGTTGTTGTAGGGTTTTATGCCATTTTTCAGCACAATATAGGCTGTACATGGCGGCCAGTATTAATGGTGGAGGAAGAACCCTGGAAAACCTCGGGAAGAACCACCGACCCATGAGAAGATACTGGCAGGCTTTCTCACTTTGGAGTTGGGGAACACATGAATAGATAGGGAAAGTCTCATGGTAAAAAATGCTATTAAAAATTATTGCCCTCCTCGGCCTCATTTCCACTTTAGTTAGAGAGAATAGAGGTGTTCAGCAATTGAAATGTGGTAAAGCTGCTTCTCAGTGACCTGTGCTTTTGGAATGCTCCTGCAATCTTAGCTGATTGCCTTGCAATTCTTTCTGTTGTAGCTGAGACTGAGTAATGAAAGTAGGCATCCTTGGTGGCTTCTTGTGAATTTCTTCAAAATAATCATTAAAGAGGGGATTAGATCATTTTGGTTGCAAGTATAGCTTGGCCTTATGATAGTCTTTAAGTAAGGTTGAGGTAGAAAGCATTTTATCTTGCTCCACCAGTTGTAATTTCATTACTGTTAACTACAGCCATAGTCATATCATGTTGAACCTCTAAATTTAAGAAGTGGGCCATTCTATAAACAGGCTACCATGCATGTCTGGTGAGATTCAGGTTAGGAGAAGGTAAGCTGTGTTCCACCATGCATGTCTGGTGAGATTCTGGTTGGGATAAGGCAAGCTATGTTTCACCTATTGAAAGATCATTGTAGATATTTGATCCAACACTGATCACATGGTCAGGATATTATGCATCAAGTGGTTGGTATACAAACTGAAAACTGATGTGTGGGGCTTGTAGAACCACCAACTACAATTCACAGGAAGGCATCTGTGAGAAAAAAGCATAAATAGAAGTTTGGGACTTGTAAGTGGCAATGTAAACAACCCAAAATGTCAACAACTTTGTCAGATTGTGGATGCAATTGATACTAGATTCATCCTTAGTCAATAATCAACTGATGTTGGAACTGTAGACCAGGTGCTGTAGAGGGGAACAGAACTGGAATGGGAGTAGGTGGAATACTTCCTTATAATCTTGGCCTGTAAGATCTAATAATAATAAGGAAACTTAAGAGCCAGTTTTCATTGTTTTTGGATTAAACAGGAATGTGTCTTGTGCTACCTACAAATTGCAGAAGAAATGACAACAATGGTGGTTCAAAACACCTGCAGCTTGTCACAAGTTAGATCCCATTACTTCCATGACAGATGTGCCTAGTGACATTGTATGGGTTAGACTGATCAATGAGTGTAAGCTTATGATGTCTTTGTCCCATAAGATATACATATGTGCCTTCATCTTTAGTACCCATAGAACAGCTGCCCATTGACTTCTGTCCACAAATATGCAAATCTGACATATTCAAAGAATGACAACCCAAAAAAAAACTACCCACATAGAACAGATATCCATCCTGTTTATGAACTTAGAAGTGTTAGTGCAAAAGTTGCACACAATAACAAATACATATGAAAAGGTGCACATGGTATGTGCAGGTAGAGAATTAGCACATTGCTATTGTTACTTAAAAAGTGGGCACTAAATAATCAGTTTTAGTAATAAATTACTGCAGGAAGGCCAAATTTTGACTGCCGATACAGGTAAAATCACTGATGCATTGCTTTCAGTAACTAAGAAGTGGATGCTATGAGTAAGCCAGGTATAAGAAATTTACATTTATTAATCAAACAACGGCAGTGGCTATACAGTAATCTATACCAGCTTTTTCAAGTTCACACCATCCCTGCATGAAAAAGGCAATGAAGCATCATTAATACTTACAAAGTAGATGCTACAGTATACATAGTTAGAAATGATACAATGCCCAACAACATTCTATCTGTATAGCCTCATATATATATATATATATATATATATATATATATATATATATATATATATATATATATATATATATATATATATATATATATATATATATATATAACTATTAAGTGGATGCTAATAAAGAAAACTTACCTATTATGTATCTTTATGTAATGTAAATTAAACAGCTATATTAAATGAGTTTTCAAAATGAAGCATCACACCTACTCTTATTAATACTGTATTAACAATGTGAGGGGATGCTATTACTGCATTTACCATGTCATGCCTACTTTTTACCTCCCCAATCTTTCTCCTCAGCTATACACCATGCATTTTCAATTATAATAATGTTCAAACTTTACAATACCCTTAATAATGAGTGAAATAGTGTTTGTCTTTTCCACTCCATGGTAAATGTAGACTAAGTGACAACATAAAATCAATAATGTTTCAAAAAACATTAATGCAGTAGAGAACAACTGACAAGGTGACCAATAGGAGTCCTTCATATGATCCAATGGAGCAGCTAAAATGGCCTTACAGATTGATTAAATATCACTAATACCTAACAGGTAGTATGTTTGCAGAGTATTTTTATACCTTGCCAAGGATAAAATGGCATATGAACAGATGACAAGTCTATTTCTATCTTTAATCAACATAGAAATACAAACAATATGTTCAAACATAAAATGGCACCATACCACCGCACCATTGATTGACCTCGTAATGATGAAAATTCCATCAAATTTGGTATATGTATTTTTAATGTATCACATCATAGGCTGTGTACTGTGAATCATATTGATTGTGGCAGAAGTGTTTCACCACTACTGGTCATGATGTTGAAGAACTGCGCAAGCTTTATTTCAATGATGGATGGTCTGTATGCACACATTAGGAGTCCTCAGAGAAGTAACAGATGATTGCTGTTTGATCAAGAAAAGAATTGCTAATAAACAGCTAATGTTTGGAAAGATCTGATCCTCTGGATTGATAGAAGATGGGATAGACTCTTCCCATATGGGCATGAAGGTCAGTTCACATTTGAATGAATGAAATGTGAGCCATCCAAAATCTATCATTTGTAATAAGATGAACCACCCAAAACTGATTCTGACAAGTATAGTTGTTCTCTGCCTTGCTAGTACTGTAAAAAAAAAGAAAAGCAGGTTACGGAGAACAACATCATGGTCTAGAACAAGTGAATGTGTAACAAGAGTACCATGTACTGTATCTGCCTTATATACTGGGACACCAGAAATATTTTAAGTAATTTTTTTGTGCACTGTGTTTTCTGAGAAACATTGTTCTTTCTAATCACAAGCTGTGGGACACCTTTTAAATCATTCAAAATGTACATGTAACAAAATGCACTCAAACATAACTTTTATTAAATAATAAAGATTAAAATAATAAAGATCAAACTGTGTAATGAAAATAAAACTCTTTAATCCACTGCAACACAACCCCATCAACTCAACCCTTCTGCTGTACTTGTAAAATCTATCCTTTTGGTGCTTGAATATCTGCAAGTTATGCAAATTCACACTTTAAAGCTCCTGTCTAATCCATAGTACATCTAGGTATCTGATTAAAGTCCACTGGAGTTTTGTCCTTATTTAATGATCATATTATTAGTGAAATCATCTTTGTCTCTTCTGGCCTTCTTGAATGATTTTATTTTCTCTTCCAAATCTTTTGGAAAATGCTGGGTCATTGATGTCCCTGAACAAAGCAATAGGCTCTGTTGCTTTAAAAACTGTTCCATTGTTTTACTTTTCAAAACTCACCTGAATACCAGTATAAAGGAACAAAAATTGGCTTTCCTATATCTGACTTTGCACACAAAAAATTTAATAAAAAAAAAAACTCTGCACACTTAAAAGAATTCCAAAGTCAACTTCTGGAGTCTGTTTTCTTTGTAATAAAATAACCTTTGTAACTGATATTGTGTCTGTAAGTTCAAACAATGAGTTTACTGCTCCCTGCCAGTTGTGTTTATTCAATACTCTGACTTCTATTTGTTTGCAATCTGAAATCACACTGATCAAATGGGCATTAATGTATAAATAAAAACTCTGCACACTTAAAAGAATTCCAAAATCAACTTTTAGAGTCTATTTTCTTTGTAATAAAATAACCTTTGTAACTGATATTGTGTCTGTAAGTTCAAACAATGAGTTTACTGCTCCCTGCCAGTTGTGTTTATTCAATACTCTGACTTCTATTTGTTTGCAATCTGAAATCATACTGATCAAATGGGCATTAATGTATGCAGGGTAAAAAGCATAAACAGCAATAACTTGTTTTAATAATATGTGTTGTAACCCAAGCTGGTAAACAAAATTGTCTTTTGTACTCTTAATGAACCTATTTTCAAAAATGATTTGGATTTGCAAGATACCATCATATAATCTATCTGAATATTACAATACAATATTGGTTACTTGGCACCTAACACAGTGTCATGTGTGAATGGCATGTGCCTTCAAGCAATCAGTTGATCTCTCTCTCTCTCTCTCTCTTTCTCTCTCATATTTGTAATTTTGTTGGATTTAGTTTTCGGTCTTAAAACATATTAAAAAATTTGAGTACAACCAAACACAACTTGCTTCTCTCTAATGCACATCAATGAACAATGTGTTATGTGTTATCAGGCATAAAAGATACATCTTATATCATGGATTCACATGCCAATTGGCATGTGAATAAATGATCAAAAAATAAATAAATGATAAGATTAGGTTAGGTTTTTCATTTTTTTATCAAATAAGTATTCTGTTGATCTATTTTATTGCAAAAAAAGGGGGGAAGGGGAACAAATTCAACATATTTATTTTGTTCCTCATGTCTTGGGACGTATGACCTATGCGAAAAAGTTTTAAAAAAAGTATTTTATCATGTCCCAGTATATACTGTATGACACATTATATGCCCATACCATGTTTTTATAGTCTTCTATGTAGACAACCGAAATTTCTGTGCAGCAATCGCTTTTCTTCTTTCAGCCAGTCATCTTGACCCTTGGCCTTTTGATTCAAAAATCAATATGCTTCTTCCTTACTCCGTATAAAAGCCATCCACAAAGTTTGGTTTAAGTCTGTATAGAAACCATTTTGCTTCTTTCAATCACATTGACTTTAGCCTTGACTTTTGACCACAAAATCAACATGCTTCTCCCTTACCTAACTGCAAGCGATCTACAGTTTGGTAACTGTAGGTGGTGGAGAACTGGATATTTTGCAGCAACTTATATACCTACTTTCAGTCACAGTGATCTTGACCTTAGAGCTTTTGACCCTAAAGATGACAATGTACTTCTTTACCCCACTGTTTTATTTTTATTGTTTTAATTATGGGTCACCAGAATGGTTTCAATTTCAAAACAGTATAATGAAATAATGCTCATAATTGAATCTAAATTTTATTTATGAATTTTCATGAGTACTTAGTTGAAATTCATATCACTGGTTCAGAACAGGATAAATATATACTGCTTAACACTGAGATCTTTTTACTTTATTATAAAAACCAAACAACACAAAATAGATGAAAACAAAGAAATAATGGAACAGTGTACTGTTGAGACTGATCATGCAAATAAACAAAACTAAGTCACGATTTACCTTCAGGAAATATTAAAACAGGCAATTTATTGGTGTCCTCAACATGTTCTCTCATCCTAAAAATGACAAGAGAATGAGATGGTCAGAAAACTTCAAATCTTTTACGAACAATGTATATGCAAATATAAGAAGACATTTGAATTTGTAAATGGTCATGACAACAAATGTTAACTGATGATGGCGACAAGCTAGGTGATAGAACATAAGTTGCCTTGTATTTTTATTTTTATGCCAAGAAACTTACCAGTGCAACATATATGGCATATTATACTCCTGTCCTGACATAGTCTCAAAGCAAATTCAGCAAACAAATGACCCATGACACAAATAACAATTCTTTAAATTATTCATAAATATGATAAGACACCAACATGCAAACTTAACTGCTGCAATGTTACTCATGAATCCCTGACATCTAAAACAACATACTTTTAAAATGCAGTATGTGCCCAAAACATTATGAGCCATGCATACAATCACTCACAATTTGAAAATCTTGCAGACATAAATATTTGCATACAGTCTTCAAGAAACCATCTTTTGTGAATAACAATCTGGTGACAGCCATTATAGCATCATCCAACAAAACCTGAAGACCCACACTAGAGCTAGAAATCAAGTTATTTTTCCTTTAATATGAGTTTAACCAAAGAGGTATGGAACTCTAACCATGAGACAGGAAACATGACTGATTATTATTTATTATTATGACTTTATTTAAAGAGGGTAACTCAATTAGCTAAGAACTAATCTACCTTGAGGCCCTCATTCAAAGGAATTTAATTTTTTTTTGCTGCATCTGTGAAGCCATTGTATATACTGGGTTTGGAAAGAGGAAATAGAGTGGGCATTTCTAATCTCAACTGGAATAGTATTCCAGAGCAAAGTTCCAGAGTACTGGAAACTTTTTTTAAATAATTCCTTATTTGGTTTGGGAATTTTGTAATGTTTGGTAGACATTGATCGCAGGTGGGGGAGTATTTCCAGGTAGCCTATACTTGAATAGTGATTGTAAATATTCAGGAGCACTATTATTGGCTATCCTGTACATTAATTTGGCTTCTTAAACAGATTCGGTCTTTAATAGGTAGTATTTTTAACTTACCAACTAAATTTTCCTTGCTTTCTTTCTGGATTGATATTAATTCAAAAGCTCTTTTTTGGAGATGTGCCAGCTTTGCTAAGTTTTTATGATTAGAATTACCCCATACTGTATTACAGTAGTCTAAATAGGGTTGTATGTAACTGTTATAAAATAGTTTTCTGTGCTTTTCCGGAAAAAAAGTGTCTTATCCTACTGAGAAGCCATAAACTTGAATTGACTTTTTCACTGATATGTTTGATATGTTCAGTCCATGATAGGTTATTATCTACCAAAACACCAAGTAGACTATCGTGACAGACCATTTGCAACCTTTTATCCTTCCATGTCAGACATAGTTCATCACTATAATGTTTTTGTTTTTTTTCTGTGTTGAGATAAGTAATATTTTAGTTTTACCAGTATTAACCACCATGCCATTGCATGTGCACCAGTATTCTAGTTTGTTTAAGGCATTCTATAAAGAAATTTCGAGTTCTTGCTTTGTGTTTTGGATGTCTGACAATGTTGTGTCATCTGCATAGAGATCTGTAGATGATACTGAGTCCTTTAGTACAAGTGGTAGGTCATTAATAAAAAAAAAAAACAGTAATGGACCCAGAATTGAGCCTTGTGGTATTCCACATCTAATTGTTTCAGGTTCAGACAGAACATTATTAATATAAACATGTTGTGTTCTCTCACTTAAGTATGAAGTAAACCATCTAACTGCTTTCATCACATTGGTAGATTTTCAGTTTCTTCAAAAGGATTTCATGATCTACCATGTCAAAAGCTTTCCTGAAATCTACAAATACAGAACCTATTATTCTACCTTGATCAAATGCTTGAAGCCATTTATCAGTTAGGGAGATCAAGGCAGTCTCACATGAGTGTTTCTGTCTAAAGCCTGATTGATTAGGGTATAACAGAAAGTGTTTGGTTAAATATGATATGAATGAATCATGGACATGCTTTTCAATCAATTTTGACAAGTTTGGTAGTATTGAGACCAGTAGTTATCAGCATCATCCTTAGGGCCAGTTTTGTGAATAGGAGTTACTTTTGCAGTTTTCCATATTTTGGGAAGAGATGAGGATGCAATACTTAAATTGATTATGAATGCTAAGCTATCTACAATAGCAGAGGCAGAAGATTTAATGAGTTGTGGACCAATCAGATCAAGTCCTGTAGCTTTTCTTAGTATCAAGTTCACTGAGATATTTCTTAACAAAGTTTTTTGAGACTGGTGGGATGGAGAAACATACCTCCTTAGAGATTTTGGTGCTGCAGAACTTTTTCAGTTCAATAAAGTTGTTTTCAATCACTGGTACCTTTTAACTTTGTGGTAATGTTGGTGAAAAAAATCATTGAAAACATTTGCAATGTCATTGTCATCAGTGACTATGGTGTCATTTACCAGAAGTGAGTGGATTTTATTTATCTGATCTTTGTGTTTTCCTCCAGTTAGTTCATTGAAGACTTTCCGAATGCAGTTTGTGTCGCTCTTTTTGTTTTCAAGCAATGATTGATAATAATTTTGTTTAGCTTTTTTGATCATATTTGTTATTTTGTTTCTCCATACTTTATATTGTGCATGGTTTCCCATAGCCTTAAATTGGTCTCTTGTTTTCATAGCATCAAGGATTTCAGTTGTAAGCCAATTAGGGTGGATTTCATTCTTTACTCGATGTACTTTCAGTGGTGCATGCTTAGAGACTACATCCATAAATAAGTCAGTCCACACCCTCAGAGCTTCATCTATGTCATCCAAATTTTGGATCATCTTCCATGGAGCTTTATATAGGTCTTTGAGAAATTGTTTTTCATTAAAAATTTTGAATGATCTGTAAGTGATAGTTTTGTGTGTATTTTTCTTATTTCTCTTGCATTTAACCTTCCTTGTCAAAAAAAGTAGGATAGTGGTCACTAAGACCAACTTTTGGTATGTTAACACAAGTTACATTGTCTGGTAGGTTGATATAAATGTGATCAATAAGAGTGCTTGATGTTTCTTTTACCCTAGTGGGGTCATTTACCATCTGTACTAGGCTTAATGATTCAATAAATTCTGTCCAGTTCTTCCTTATTTGAGTATTGATATATAATGCTACATCTAGGCATCATTTACAAATTACTAATTAAATGTGTCTTAAAATATTTTCAGTTGCAAAAATCAATTTTTCCAGTAAAATGTCTCTTCAAAAATACTTGTTCCATCATAATACCTTAGGACAACTACTACTATCACCTTGCATATCCAGCCATTCCAGACTAATACATTTTAGCTACAGAAAACAAAGTTATCTACCCAAATAGGTGGCAGTTAGAGTGATCTCTCCATTATACAGGGATAAGTGCCAAAACCCATGAATACTCCATGAATTACTACTGGAGCAGAAGGCGTACTCTTTATATGGATGGGGGGCCCCTGATTGGCCAAGTGGTCTAAAGCACTCTCCCTTATGGATCACTGCCATCTCACCTCTGCACGGGTTCGAGTCTAAGATTCTGTGAATGTGGATATGTGAGAAAGCTTGCCAATAGCTTCTCGCAAATTAGTGGTTCTTTCTGCGGATTTCCCCATTTTTTCCTCCACCATTAATATTTGCCGCCTATCATGTGCTGAAAAATGGCGTTAAGCCCAGAACAATAACAGCAACAACTTTATATGAATGCATATATGGGTATGCTGGGTGGGTATAAATGTATAGTATGATCAGGTAAGTATTTCTAAAGAAACATTGTACAAGAAAAAAAATTTCTTCTCTAATCTTGTTACCCTAGCCTGTATTACAACAGTTAATGGCCTGAGCATATGTAAAAATTAAGCATAATACCTTCTACTTTACTGCTCAGATAAAATGAGCTAATTTCTCATTCAATGACTTTGATCAAGTTGTCCTTAATTCAAAAAATATATATTGTATCCTCATTGCCTTGATTTGAATTTGATTACCATATAAACAATTTTAAGAAAAAACATAGGCTCCCTACCAAATACTGTTTGATTGGCATACACATCATTTAGTTTAACACTATTCAATTGCAAAATTATATGTGTAGCTGAATGTGTAATCCAATCACATGAAACAGGCATATGCAGTGGCATCCTACTTCATTTTTGACAAGGTAAAGTCATGTGTTTATTGGCTATTAATAGGATCAATCATCACAGAAAACACCTCATATGCTTCCAGGTATTGATACTGACACAATCTCTATAGTGTGCCAGTAATTAATGATAATCTATGAGTGAGTGAGTGAGTGAGTGAGTGAGTGAGTGAGTGAGTGAGTGAGTGAGAGAGAGAGAGAGAGAGAGAGAGAGAGAGAGAGAGAGAGAGAGAGAGAGAGAGAGAGAGAGAGAGAGAGAGAGAGAGAGAGAGAGAGAGAGAGAGAGAGAGAGAGAGAGAGAGAAAATAATATATTGGCAAAACAAACATATATAGACTGTAATGAGGTTTACATTTCCTGATCACAATATCCTAGAAGGAATGATCAGATGTGGACAGATATATTCCCTTACCTAGGAAAGACTATCTCTGGTCAACTTCTTCTAGATAATCTACTGGGGAAGAAACTCTGCAGGGAATCTTTGAAAGGGAAAATATATTCCTCCTGCAAATCCAGCCAAAGTCATAAAGTTGCATCCTTATAGAGCTGTTGAACAATCCTGGAAGGTAACCTGTTGCTACAGGTCCCACCAGATCAAGTTGAGCCATTTAGGATGAAAAATCTGAGATAAAAGCTGGAGAAGTAGACTTGGATCTCCAACATCATTGATAATGATAATTTTTCCTAGTAATATGTTTCTTTGAGAATACTTACCCAATTATACTACCTTTAGATAACTACTACTACCTTGCAAAACCAGCCCTCCCTGATACAACATTTAGCTAAAGGGAACTAAAAATTGTCTGATGACCCATGTGGTATTCAGACAGTGATCTCCTTTTAGGTATAAGGATTGGAGGCAATATACATGAACATGTCAGCTACTACTGGATGTAACTGTGGGGAGGTTGGGAGGATGTTTGTGTATTACAACTGGGTAAGTATTCTAGAAGAAACATGTTACCTTGAAAAACTGGTTTCTATGTTAAATATGATACTCATAATACCTTGAAGAAACAGTAAAATGTGGAGGGAGGTACACCCCTTTACCCTATAGATACCATTTCCAGACCCCTAAGGTATGTGAGACAGCTTCTAGGTAACCCAGCTGGAGGGGACTCCATCTGTTGGAGCGCAGCTTTAAAAAGGGAAAACTTTTCCCCCTCACAAATCCAGTGGAAGTCGTGAAAATGACTTCAGCAGCTGTCAATTGACCTGTTTTAGTTTGTAGATATAGGTCCCACCAGATAGAACTGGGCCCTTTCAGATGACAGATTTTGGTAATAAGCAAGAGAATGTGGGCTCCAATCTACATCCTGCAGCTTAAATGATGGCAGCTAGAGAACAGTTAAGGTTAAATGCTATACTTGTGCAACTGCTCTAACCTAGTGAGCCACAATGCCAAGAAATTCATTTTAGTTGGAGTTATTTCTCCATATACAGAGCAAATACCTGACTTAATCTAGGTTGTAATAGTCTGTGTTGATATGTCGTCCAGTTCTTTTTGAGAAGCAAAAGCCAGTGGAATTCTCCTCAACACAGTGACTATGCCCTATTACTGTATCATTTCAAAGCCCAAACTAGGTCTTGCAGGTGGTCTTGAGCTGATGTGTTTAGACTAGAAAGAGGAGTCATGAAGAAAGTCTGGTTACTTGTGGAAGGTAGCCTATTCTTGGTGATGAGAAAGGATGCCATCATAAGTGAAACTGATACGTCTTGTCAGAACAAATGTAATTTGGATCTGCTTATAGGACATGCAAATATATGCTAATTTTGCCTGCTATTGCTAATGCCTTGAGGAAGCCTGTCTGGTTATGAAAAATCTGCCAGAGATGCCCTCGAGTTCAGTTCAGAAGGTATCTTGTTCAGTCAGGTTAATAGTCTAGGTTCTGCATAGGGCACTGGGATAACATTTTTGGCCATGTATACTCAAAAATGGAGAAAAGGGTGGACATATCCTTGTTTTGTCTGATATCCCTTCTTCTGTGGTGATGAAATGTGGATGAGTAACTGTTTATAGTCAAATCCACTTATCTCGACTTCGGTTATTTCAACAACCCGCATATGTCAAGCATTTTGGTCCACTCCCGAAAAATTTCTTCTCTATTATTATATTTTTTGCCAGCTTTTTTCGACCTATGTTAAGTTGATAACCTTTTAATGTCGGGCATATGTTTTAGTCCAAAGTGACATGTGGACCCGCTTAATTTGACGAAATGCAACTTTTATCTACACCACTCCCTCGATAACTCGCGCACCCGCTTATAACGCGGTGTCCGGCATGGCTCCCGATTTTTTCCCCAAAGAAAATATATTTTAAAATGTGTTAAACATGAAAAAAGTCATGATAAGAAATTGTAAATTGACAAATTTAACCTTGATACATAGTTCGTTTTTATCATTGAAAATGGTGATTACCGTATTTTCCGGGGTATAAGTCGCTACTTTTTTCTTTTTTTTTTTAAAAAAATGACGTGTGTGACTTATATGCAGGAGCGACTTATTTTTTTAACAACTGTGACTGATACGCAGTGATGCTGTGCTTTAGCGAAATGCATCTGCCAGTATACGGGCAAGCCAATTGCTGGAAACTTACATACAGTACATGTAAGTATTAGACTATAAGATTATCAAATTAAATAGTCAAATAATATTTAGTTAAATATGTGTTAAAATTTGTTGCTATTAATAAATAAAACAAAAAATATTGAAATAACGATTGCCATTGTATTTTCTTTATTATTCGGCATTTACATCTTAGAATCTTTCGGTCTCTAAATTCAGACGTAAATTTCAGCACATTTTCCCACCCAAGCTGCTAGTCAAAGTCCTTTGAACTTGCCGCCCAGCTTTTGATGTACTCAAATAAATACAGAATGCAGAACTGGGATTATTTTGTTATTTTAAACAAGGAATTATGTCACTGTGAAGCTTTTCCGAGACCTCTGTTAGCGCTTCACAATTTACTTTAATAGTAGTTTATAAAAACACACAATCATTTTTTCGTTTGGTTTTGCAATGGCTTGTTATAAAAATAAAAAAAACAAACATAGGAATATTTCCTCCGATGAGTGCTCTAGTTTTAAACTATGGATTAAGCCAAGACTGGCTTCATGGAGAGAACTTCAAAGTACCGGTAATTAATAATAAAAAAAATAACTGGAAGGCTGGTGAACAGTTTCAATTGTTAGGTGAATTCGCAATGTCTTCGTTAAAGTATTAAAATCACTAGCGTATAAAGTGCCTCTGAAGTTCGATTAGGCTGTGGAAAAGACCGATATATAAATACATACCGTTCATACAATTGAGCATTAATAAAATAGTTTCACAATAACGTTGTATGATTTAAAATTGTTATATTAGCGTAAGTCAATATGTTTTGTTTTAAATTAAATTCGTGCCATTTATCATGGCACCAACAACTAGAAAAAATATGATGCAGAATTTAAGTTAAACGTCGTGCAGCAGAAAGAAAATTCAACGTAAGCGAGAAGATTGTGCGTGACTGGCGTAAAAAAGAAGACGAGTCAAGGTCAACAAAAAAAAAAACAAGAAGGGAAATCATAGTGGCAAAGCAAGTTGGCCAGTCCTCAAGGAGAATCTACGAAAATGGAGCGTGCTGCCAGGTCATGGACTTTCAACAATTCAAATACGACTCAAGGCAAAGTCAGTCTATTGTAATACTGACTTTTTTTTATAACTCTTAAACAATTGTATAATATTTCTTACAGGAAGTTGGAAATTACCAATTTGCATGCAATGGCCGGCTGTATCAAAGACGTGAGTATGGTTATATTTGTTGTTTGTTATAGGTCCCTCGATAACTCGCGCCCTTGCTTATATGGCGGTCGATGTTTTTGGACCCCAATGTCCGTGAGTTATCGAGGAAGTGGTGTATACAAGAAATGGTCAGCATCAGCGATTGAATTTTATGCACAATTTTGGTAAGTTATGGTGGTAGTTACATGATCATTTAGTATTCTTTCCTATTTTGGTTCCTAAGAGTAGTTTAATCGATAAGTTTACTAAGAATATATCATGTTCACTACATATAATATTCAAGAGGTTACAAAGACAAGAGTGTGCACAAATTACAATGCAACTATTTTTCACGAAAACACAGAATCATAGACATCAGCTACATATGTATTTTATCATTTCCCTTTTGTTTCTTAAGGTACATTGCAGATCTGAATTATGTTCAGAAATATATATATATATATAAAAGAAACAATGATCGAGGAGATACAATTAAATTAATAATCAGTGTGCAGACGAAAAATTGCTGATCACCTGAATATTCAAAAGTCATGAAATAGTTCCATGTGCACGTAATATCGAGACAATTTATTTTATAGTATTTTATGACAAAATAGCCTAACATGTCAGCAATATTTTCAAAATATCTAAGAATTATAAACATCATAACTGCATTATATTTTTTAGTAAATATGAAATAATATCAGTCTGCTTTTGTTTAATCTGATGCTGATTTGTAGCAAATGATTCAAAAGCACTTGTTTTCTAACATGTGCTCAGCACCAGTGACACTTGCCACAATTTCACTTTTTTAAATGCATTCAGCCATTTCATAAAACAGCATATACATGTATTTGTCAACAGAAAATAAACAGAAGAAATTTATTACTAGGCAGAAAATCACCAGATATACATGCTCATATATATGCATGGGAATGGATAATCTCAGGCACTTGGCTGAGTCAAGGCCCCATAATTTAATTTTCAGGCTTGAGGTCTTCGTAATTTTGTTTTGTTTTCTTATTTGTAATATCACTTCCTTTGGTCTGGCAGAAAATTAGCTTCCATTGTTTTAATTATTTTCAAAATTCCCGTGAATACCAATAAATGGGAACCACAGTTGGCTGAAGAAAAAAAACAACAAAAGAATCGGCACACTTAAAAAGACTCCAAAGTCAGTTTCCAGGGATGGTTTGCTTTGCAATAAAATAACCTTTGTATTTGATATCCTGCAGGTAAATTCAAAGAATGAGTTTACTGCTAGCTACTGGATATATTAATTTACCACCCTGGCATCTATTTGTTTGTTAACTGGAATTATAATTGATACAAACTCACATTGATGCCTGTAGGATAAGTAATATACCAACATCAACTTGCTTTAATATTACTCTTTGTAACCAATCTTAGTGAAAGGATTGTCATTTGCATTTAGGTATAACAGTACCAACTGTACAACCCCCAGGTGGGTGGAGCTGAAGGTGTAGGGAACATTGCATTCAGAAATAAACCACACAACTAGCTGTGATTGGTGCATTATGTAAGAGTTGTACTTTCTGTTAGGCTTAAAAAAGAGTTGAGCCTCTTGGCAACATGTGAGATTATGTTAATTTATAACTACATCACATTCTGTATTTTTTTAAAGTTTTTTAAAAATTGGAATACACGACTGAAAATGTTTGTGTAACTAGATAACTCTTACCCCTGTCTAGTTCCAGCAGAGTTATCTCTCTTAAATGCAATGGAGTACCTGGTTCTGTCCTTGTCAAATTGACAATCTAACATTGTTCTCTGTGACAGTGGGTGACATGCATGCAGAGGTAGGATAGAAAGTTTATTTATTTCACAAAACATTAGCATTGAGGTCTATGGAAAAACAATTGGTACTGTGATACCCTCACAGTGAATGTAGATTTTATCTTCAAAAACATGTATTGATCTTTATTTACAAGATACTGTCATATATTAACCTGGATATAATATGATCTTGATTATTTTGCACCTAACACCATGTTATGCATGAATGGCAGGTGCCTGAAAGCACTCTGCTGATATTTCTTTTCTCACTCATTTGTGATTTTTTCTTGGATCCATTTTTTAGTCATGATAATGAAGTCAAACCTCCAAGTATTGCCAAACATTTGTTTTTCAATGTGTTGTTTGTTATATGGCATAAGTGATACAAGCTACAGTATGAATGTATATGCTACATGTTATATAAGGAGTTCATATATTTTTTTCTTTAGTGATGATAAAAAAGGAATAAATAATAACAACACTGTTAGTTTCTTTCATTTTATTATCAATTAAGCATTTTGTGTATTTTATTGTAACATGCAGTGGGAGTGGATTCCAGTTACACACAAGAGCAAGAGATAGGAGTAAAGGTCAATGACATCTTAAAAATTGTGTTATAGGTCTTTATGAACCTGGATATCTCTGGATCCGGTTATGTTGACAATTTCTTTATACCTTCAACATAATCAAGATAACTGGGTTTGACTGTATTGTACTTAGTACAAGCATTATCTCTTCAAGAGACAGAGGAAGTTAGCTGTAGTTAAGTAGAGGTGGCTGGAGAGGTATGTTTCTGTTTGTGCACCACCATTTGCCTTCATATGCTTTCAGAATGGAAGCATTTTTGCCAGAGTATTTCTCTACAAGACTGGTTGTGTAAAATGTTTATTTCTGTGGGTCAGTTTAATATGATTCAGACATGCAGGTTCAGTAGCTCTGGGCAGGAATGAAATAACTGCTATCATGGATGTTTGGGTAGATGAGGAAAAATCCAAATTTTCTGAGGAGTTTCCATTGTCAACTTGATTAAGTCATTGATACCTTGTCCCATCTTCATAGTGCAATCAGGCTAAGGTGACAATCTGATTCTCTTGCATTCTGTATCACTTTGGAATAGAGGTTAGGCATATGCATACAGACCATTCCAATCTAACAACAGAACATCAACTGACCATGCTCTTTTCAGTCTGGAACGTAAGATACAAAGGTTGAAAATGGATAGTCCACCTTGTTGCAAACATGACCACCAATGGTTAGTCTCACTGGGTACATATCTGAGTGAAAACCAAGAAATGAGATGTTGATTGTTCCCGGATGAAGACTCGGCTAGTAAGTTAGACATCTCTGGGTATGGTGAATTTGAATCTGGATTTGTTGTTGACAATACCACTTAAGAAAGTCTCACACCTAGGTATCAGGGTCTGGGGAGTGGTTCCTCCTTGTAGTTGTAAGAGGTAACCACTAAAGAGTTGTGAGACAAAATGATAACTCCCTTGCCATTTAAATATTCCTGCCACCAGTGAAAGGCTTTCACAGTATCTGTTGTCTCTAGAACCTTGATATGCATATATCATTCATGGTTGGACCATGAATGATATATGATATATGAATGATACCACCAGTATCTAACAACTTTGCTAAGAAATTCCTCAGTGAACTTGATATTAAGAAAGCTACAGGACTCGATCTGATTGGTCCACAACTCATTAAATCTTCTGCCTCTGCTATTGTAGATAGCTTAACATTCATAATCAATTTAAGTATTGCATCCTCATCTGTCCCCAAAATATGGAAAACTCCAATTCACAAATCAGGTCCTAAGAATGGTGCTGATAACTACTGGCCAACATCAATACTACCAAACTTGTCAAAATTGATTGAAAAGCATGTCCATGATTCATTCATATCATATTTAACCAAACACTTTCTGTTATATCCTAATTAATCAGGCTTTAGACAGAAACATTCATGTGAGACTGCATTGATCTCCCTAACTGATTAATGGCTACAGGCACTTGACCAAGGTAGAATAATAGGTTCTGTATTTGTAGATTTCAGGAAAGCTTTTGACATGGTGGATCATGAAATCCTTTTGAAGAAACTGAAAATCTACCAATGTGATGAAAGCACAGTTAGATGGTTTACTTCATACTTAAGTGAGAGAACACAATATGTTTATATAAATAATGTTCTGTCTGAACCTGGAACAGATGTTGAGTACCACAAGACTCAATTCTGGGTCCATTACTGTTCATTTTATTTATTAATGACCTACCACTTGTAGTAAAGGACTCAGTAAAATAATACTTATCTCAATACAGAACAAAAGAACAAAACTTGATAGTGATGAACTATGTCTGACATGGAAGGATAAAAGGTTGCAAATGGTCTGTCACAATAGTCTACTTGGTGTTTTGGTAGATAATAACCTATCATGGACTGAAGATATTAAACATATCAGTGAAAAAGTCAATTCAAGTTTATGGTTTCTCAGTAGGATAAGACACTTTCTCCTGCAAAAGCACAGAAAACTATTTTATAACAGTTACATACAACCCTATTTAGACTATTGTAATTCAGTATGGGGTAATTCATATGATAAAAACTTAGCAAAGCTGTCCCTTCTCCAAAAAGGAGCTTTTGAGTTAATATCAATCCAGAAAGAAAGCAAGGAAAATTTAGTTGGTAAGTTAAAAATACTACCTATTAAAGACCGAATCTGTTTAAGAAGCCAAATTAATGTACAGGATAGCCAATAATAGTGCTCCTAAATATTTACAATCACTATTCAAGTATAGGCTACCTGGAAATACTCCCCACCTGCGATCAATGTCTACCAAACATTACAAAATTCCCAAACCAAATAAGGAATTATTTTAAAAAAAGTTTCCAATACTCTGGAACTTTGCTCTGGAATACTATTCCAGTTGAGATTAGAAATGCCCTTTCTATTTTCTTTTTCCAAACCCAGTATATACAGTGGCTTCAGAGATGCAGCAAAAATAAGTAAATTACATTTGAATGAGGGCCTCAAGGTAAATTAGTTTTTAGCTAATTGAGTTATCCTCTTTAAATAAAGTCATAATAATAAAAAAAAAAAATAATAATTAACCACTTGGCTTCCAAAATTGGTGGTAATAGTTGAGGTCCTGTAATCTCAGGTGGTTGTACATGCAGAGGTATACCCACCATGAGCCAAGTTAGGATGCCCCAATTCTGCAGATGGCACCTAAACTGTGTACATGTAGAGGTTGGTCCAGTGGGCAAACCTTTGGACTCTAATGGGACAGACAAATCATTTGCAACAGGCAGAAAAAAAGGTGACCTAGGACAATGAGGTCTGCTGCCACACTGAGCAAGCCTAACAGAAGAAATTTCATGCAGATGGAATTTTCGTTGAAAGAAAAGAAGCCAACATGGTTTGGATTTTCAATGCTTGGTCCTAAGGGAGATGAACTATGCTGTGTACCAAACTCGAAATCTAGGTGAACAAATTGCTGAGATAGCATGTGGTCGGATTTTTCCTTGTTGATGAGAAGCCATAGTTGATAAGCAGTTAAGCAAGGGTTATCCTGTTGCATTTAGATATAAAACACCTGATGTTCTGCATGATGTCATCCAGTAATTAGTGAAGACCCAAGGAATGATGTAGAGTCCAAAAAAGAGTACTCTGAAATGGTATACAGTGTTGTAGGCAAATTACAGGAACATCCTGGAAGCCCTGTGAATAGGAACGTAATTGTGTCTTTGAAATCCACACCAACAGCAAAGTCTCCATCTTCGACAGAATCCAAAATGCACCATGGTATTTCTATTGAGAACTTACTAGGGGTGTGAATGAATTTATTGTGGGTACTGAGGTCGATGACTAGACACAGTGATGTTTGAGTTTGGGATCAAGAGAAGTCTGTAATAAAACCCCAGAGAAATTTTAGAACCAATGATAGAACCCTTCTGGCACTTTATCCGCTTTGGTTTGTGAGAACTATGGTTTTCACCAGGTGGAGCTTTGATGGATCAGTTATCAAATGTCCATGTCCTATATGGGATCCTAGGGTCATTTTGCTGATTCCCTTTATTACTTACTTATTATTATTTACTTTATTCCCTTTAGCGATGCTGTGGTTGTGGGAAAGGGAAATTGGTCTTCTTGGTGGCTTTTTTGCAGACTTCTTCAATATGGTCATTAAACAGAAGGCTAGAAGATAAAGGCTGTGCTCTTAGCTTAGCTTGATGGTGGTCCTTCAAGAAAATGCAGGTAGAGAGCACCGAGTCAAGTTCTGCCAAAAGTAAATCCATTGTTGAAGTTACAGTACCCTGGCCATTCTTGATACCAACTCCCATGCATGCACTGAGGTATTCAGAGTGGGAGAAGATAAGCTATGTTTTGCCTGTTAGATATAGCCCTAGATATGAAGTCCAACATCAATGTCACGGCAATAATACTGCACACAAAGTGCCATCAAAGGCCAGCTGATCCATATGCAAGGAGTGTAACTATGTCATCCTCCCAGTGACAATATCACTGTCAACTGTTGGGGTTTCTCAATAAAATATAGGTGTATGGCCAAAGTAGAACCACTGATGAACTGATTAATATAATTGTTGTATCACATAGATTCCAAGACATTGATATTTAAAGGAAATTATTAAATATTTTAAAATTAGTTAAATCTTCTTAACTTGTGTGTAATTGTTGCTCACATCTGTGTGATACCCTCTAGAAAGGTAAACCTTCTTAAAAGACCACATTCCTGCTATGAAAAAGGGTGACTTGATAAGAGAAGGATCACTGTACACAAATTTACACAATCATGAATGCTGAAGAATAAATAATACTGGCAAACATTTTGTGACATGAATACATACAACACTGTTATAAATATTGCATATTTAGTACATAAACAGATAATTACCTTTTAGCAACAAGATGTCTATCTTTAACTTCAGACCTCTCAAACCATATATGTGATGTGGCACGTGCCATGGCCCTCATAATAACCCCCAAGAAACCTCCGTGTGATTGGCCAACCTACAATTATGGGTAAAAAAAGATATCTGATTCTATTGGAAATGTATATATATATATATATATATATATATATATATATATATATATATATATATATATATATATATATATATATATATATATATATATATGTATGTATATATATATATATATATATATATATATATATATATATATATATATATATATATATATATATGTATATATATATATATATATATATATATATATATATATATATATGTGTATATATATATATATATATATATATATATATATATATATATATATATATATATATATATATAATGGTAATCAAAATGATTGCTTAAAAATCCTACTTAAAATGATAATGATCAATGGTAATTGTGTATATTTACCAACAATGAATGCAAAAACAGAGCACAGGGTAAAACCTCACAAATATTAACATCTGATGGATACATTAATGCTGAGAGAAAATTAATCCTTTATTTCAATAAATGTCTGCTTTTAACACAGTTTTATATTATCTATGTCATGAAATTCAAATGCCTTAAAGTTAAAAGCTGAACTTACCATAGCATAACAATTATCACCAGACAATAAAATAACATCAATAGGTGAAGTGTGGTTGGCAACACATATACCATTCTTTGCTCGATTTTCACTGGAAAAAAAAAGAAATTAAAACTAGAATAACTTTGATGTAGCACCAAATTGGTTCACTGGAGTACTTTTAAGACCCTCTAGCCCCCATTAAACACCTTCAGATTATGATTAAAGTGTCACAAGACAGAATCTGTTATACAGAAAAATTATGAAATGTCTTTTCTCCTGTCTGCGTGGGTTCGAGTCTAAGATTCAGTGAATGTAGATATGTGAGAAAGCTTGCCAGTAGTTTCTCGTGGGTTGGTAGTTCTTTCTGCGGATTTCCCGGTTTCTTCCTCCACCATTAATACTGGCCGCCATGTATTGCCTATCGTGTGCTGAAAAATGGCGTTAAGCCCCAGAACAACAACAACAACAACAATTTTCATTCAGGACCAACTAGATGTCATAATTAAATTAAAAAATATGGGCTCCCATTTAAACAGAGGTATTTATCCTTACAAGATGTAACTGGTCTGTCCAATAAATTTATCTATCTTTTGATCAATATTACTACTTGTGAGTTTTGGATCAGATTGGATGCCTTCTACTATACTGATAGTGAACCCAGATTATGCTGTAGTCAGGTTGGTAAAAGAGCTTCAACACTGGGATCTCGTCCTTATTTCAGATATCCCTCAAGTGTTTTTTTATTTTCACTTGGATTTTCTTTCTAGTTTCAGTAAGTATAAAAAATAACATTACCACTACTTCAGTGGCCTCTTAACTGGCAGTATATTTGAGGGTTGTAAATATGCTTCTAAATATTGTAGATTTATCTATTTACATGCAAAAAATGCAATTAACATTATTGCAGTCTAATACTTTGTTTTTATGATAAACTAGACATTTACTTGAAAACTTTAAACTTAGCTCTTAATTGGCATTTTAGAAATTTTTTTTATCTTTCTCATAAGTAAAGATAATCAATATTACATTACTGGACTGCAGTTTGGTACCATTTGTCATAGGGATAAAATACAACTGATCTGAAAGAAGATATTTGGATATACTTGTAACTAAAGTACTGGGTACTGATATTAATCTGCATCTTCTGAATCAACAAGTACATCAGGTCAGCAGATGTCTCTGAGAGACTTTCAAGCCTTTTGAAAGACTGTATCACACTTCCATGCTTTATTGAGTGCATGGGTTAGTTTTTTGAGGTTCAAGAATAAGTAGTTCCAAGAGGATACAAATTTGGGGCAATTTGTAAATCAGAGTAGCAGCAGCAGATGCTTGACTATTGGGTGTTCTAAAAAAAGGTAACTGGTTCCCAAGGAGTAACTCCCAAACCCCTTGCTACAATAAAAGTAGTAACATGCATACAAAGTTTGTTAAGCTACAAAAGTATAGCTATCTTCAATAGCATAGTCCAAAAGACAAAATAGCGAGGTCTAAAGATCAACTTCTACCCAAGATTTATAAAAAGCCCTGAATATGTATCCTCATGTAACACTATACATGAAACAATCATGTTAATTGAAACCCAGTTATTTAAACATTGATGCCATCTGAAAAACAGTGCACTGGCTCTAACACTAATGTGTGACAACACAACATGACAGAGACTTTTTAACTTTATGAAAGGTTGTATCACATTCCTGTTTTGTTGAGTGCATGGGTAAAAGCAGATGCAATAACTACACCAGCACAGAAACTTTAAAATGGCAAGTCATGGTGATCAGGTGAAAAAAATGAATGAAGACATATTCACTCTAATGAGTTACAAAGATAACAAAACCGGTCAGAAACCAGTGATGATATGACACCCCAAAAGCTGGGAAGGAATTCCCTCTAAAAGTACTTACTAAATATCATTATTAGTCTTCTGGTGAAAACCCTATTTTTATAGGACTTTCCATTTATGGGTAGCAACATATTAAAAATGGTTGCCATGGTGGCCATACTAGCTGTCAGGTTGGCACCATTTTCATTTGTATGAACTAGACATCATAAGAAGTCATTTGATAAAAAGTCCAATGTCGATATACAGTGGAACCCTGCTATAACGCGCCCCGCATTAACGCGAATTCGGATATAACGCGGTCGTAGCATGGCTCCCGAAATTTCGTATATTCATTCACACATGGAAAAAAAATTTTGGAGAAAAGTAAAAAAAAAAAACAACAAAAAACACTAGAAATTAACTTCATTTTGGGCAGGATATTAGTTGTGACTTTTAAAATAATATGATCGTGGCATGGTTCCTGAAATTTGAAATTCATTTACGTGTATTTTTATGGGACCGTGAAAATATTTGTTTAATGTACGAGAAATAGTGTGTAAAACGTTTATTATTATTTGGTGAAAGAATTTGTGTATGACTTTTAATAATAAACGATCGGAACTTAACAATTTATCCAGGTTCTTTAAGTGATTTTGGAGAAGTGATAGTGTATGAATTCTAAAATAATATGATATCTATAACGTACGAGAAATAGTGTACAATGCTTGGCTTCTGAAATTTATCAATTTGAACAGGTTGTGGTGAAGCTCAGTATTCCACTCTAGAAGAGAAAACTGGTTTCAGTAGGTTTTTGAATTGTTAAGCCAAAGTAAACATCATCGGAAGTGTTACTTATTACGGATCCAGTAAATCGTCTTTGTGATCGTCTTCCATGAATTTAGTATACGGTCATTGCTCAAACAATAGCCGACATGGGCTTCTTATTTAGCTGCAATCACAGCCAAGCAGCAGACCAAGCTTTGGTTGATACAAGAGTCGCACAATTTAATAAATATCAAAGGATGAAAGCTGCCAACAGGTATACTGTGCTTGGCAGTGTGATCAAACAACAAACAATTCAAAGTAAATAATATCCACTTTATTATCTGTAAATTAAAAGGGCTTGAAATTATACATCCATTCAGCTTAATTTTGTTTTAAGTAAAAAGTGATTCATAACCATTGAAGGCCTTCATTACTTAGTTATCGAGCTTTATCTGTGTACGTTGTTTGCTTATATAAAAAAAAATATTTTATTGTTATGGAAAAGCAAGTTCAAAAACGCAAGTCGTTTTCTGCTAAAGAGAAACTATGCCCTAGATCAAATAAAGAAGGGCAAACAACTCAGCTTGAAGACGACGTACGTTTAGCAGAAAAAACACTCAAAAAAATATGAGCACAGACATGATATCCTTAACTTGTATTCAGAAAATGACATCTGCCTATATATGAACACATATCAGATGACGAAATTGTTACAAATGTCAGAAGGAAGAATGAAGCTGCACAATCAGAACCTGAAACCAGTGACGATAATGATAATGATGACGATGGCACACCAACTTTCCCTACCAAAAGTGTCTGAAGCAGTAGTACATTTAGAAGCAAGTTTAAGGTAGCTGGAAACACAAGATGTTGATAGCGTCAAAGTCCTTCAATTAAGAAACATTCTTGACTTTGCTAGAACCCAACAGTTTGCGGCAAAGAAGCAAACAACATTGGATATATTTTTCAAGAAATGATGAAATTTAAATTTGGGACCACACTGACTTTGCACTTTGTGCAACGATTTATTTAGCAGTTTTCACATGTTTCTTTTGATGTTCACAAAATCTGAAATAAAAGTTATTTGTACGCTGAAATTATGCTTTGATTGTTAATTATTCATGCAGTTGTCACATATGGTAAAATTTTAGCGGTATGAAATTTGTACAGACACCGTATGTAGACCCGGGAAAAGCTGCAGGCAATGACTGTACGATATCAGACGGCAAGTAAATGGTTTCAATAGTTTGTTCATCCTATATTTTACACGATGAATTCAGACTATTACAAAATTATTGAATATTTAAATCTGTACAATTTTCAATGAAATTACATCCATTTTGGAGGAACTGTATGCCATGACGGCACGGTAGCATGCAGTGTTGATACACTTTTCATGATATAGCAATAGTCTGGCATTATCGGTCAATCTGTATTATCGTTCAAACAAATAAAAATTAGTAAATCTTTTTAATGCACAGTAATAACCTATAAATATCTTAGCCATCGATTATTTTGAATATATCTTAATTAATGCAATCCAGTTAATATTCATCTGATGATAAGCAGACTTTTAATCATTGTAAATGTATACACGTATATGTTCTCAGAAAAAAAATTAAATATTGTAAACCCCACATTAACGCGACCCCGCTTTTAACATGATCCAATTTTATGGACCCCAATCATAGCGTTATAGCGGGGTTCCACTGTATCTTCCATCTTAAAGGAGTAGCAACAAAATGTTCAAATTTTTATTAAGGATCAGTAGAGGAAAAAATGTCTGTAATTTGGGCTTTTGTACCCTGCAGTCAGGTAATGTAATACTGATTATCTTTACTTATGACAAAGATAATTATTTTTCAAATATGCCAATTAAGAGCTAAGTTTTAAGTTTTCAAGTAAATGTCTAGTTTATTATTCAAAGTATTAGATTGCAATACTGTTAGCAAAAGGCATAACATATTTTACAACCATTCTGCATACCATTTGTGATCATTTAAATGCCTAAAACAATATTCTTGTTTGGTACCATTTTTAACTATTAATCATCTCATGGTCTCCATATCACTTCATATCATACTGCACCATTTCAAGACAGATTTCCAGCATTTCACAATCTGTAGTTACTGAAAATTTGGTTTTCTGCTTTCAATGAACTTAAAAAGTGAACCAATTCCTTGCATAACTTGTATAACTTCTTAGCAATGAAAATCCATTTTTTTAAAAGTAAATTATATTTCTCTGATAATGCCTACCTAGCACATTACATTATGATAAATTTTTCTGCTACCTTGAATCCCTGCCTCCAGTAAAGATGAAAAATATTGTTCTGTCCACATTTCTCAAACAAAGGGAACCAACTCTTCAAGGTTATTCATCTTCTACTCATTAGTCAATAGTTATTACTTAAGCAAAACTGATACTTGCAAAACTGATAAACGATACTTGCAACACGGAGAAGGGTAGAAGAGATTATCCATTATGTGTCAAGCAAGAAGTATTATCGGAAGAACATTTACCACAAAATTTGCTTTCACCATCAAATACGTTACCTGATCACATTACATTAGAAAAACAGAGAAGAGGAGGAGGCAATGTTGAACATACTGCGTCTAAATGTGTCATGAAGCAGGAGCATGATCGCCCTACCAACTGATGATACTTTCCTGCAGTTAATTTAGCACAACAGTGACCTTTGTTTATACACATACACCTGATTATGGTCTCACCTTTAAAGTTTTCCTCGGTGAATAAAGCCATGAACAGGGAGTGATTAAAATCTGTGCAGTTACCAATGGCCCGAGGTTCAATTCTCTCCTGCACTTAGAAGCTGGAGAAAGTTATCTGGGTATGTCATCCAAATGACTACACTACATCTCATATTAAGAAGTTATGCTCAAATGCCATACTTGTGGAAACTGCTTGCTGAAAGAGGTCAGTATACACAGATTTTAAAACTCCCTCAACCAAGTTCCTAGCTCTTGTGGTGCTATGTTTTGCTTTCTGGACTTGAGAAGCAGAAAAGGAATAGTCTGACTATTGTAGATGATCCCAACATGCTTCAGATAATACTGGAGAGAATATAAATACTCTTGGAGCTTTGCCTCTCTTACAAGACGACAAAAAATTATTTGCTCTTTGGATAGTGATGGCAATCTATTTTTCACGTAAAACCAGGTTGTATCATTAAGACAACTAACCTGTCAGAATGGAGAGGTCAGGTAAGCTATCTGGCTCTGCAAGCTGAAACAAGTGCCATTAGAAAGTTTTATGTGATAGCTAATATCTATGTGTCTGCATAGACTTGTAAAGTTATTGTACCATGTGTTATATGTTTGTAATTTAATTGCTTGTGTGTTAGTTTTTAATTTTTTTATTTTATTTCATTACATGTTATTGTAATGATAACTTTATTCACTGGATTTCACATTTTCCCAGATAATTCAGTTTAGTTCATTTTGACCTGATAAACAGGCAGAAGTAGAAACATATCTTTTGGAGCCAATTTCAAGCTAGGAGGGAAAAACTTTTTAAATATCATTTTTATTGAATCTTATAGTAAGATTCATTCAGTAGATTCATATTTGTCTATGGCGTGCATGACAGTTGGCTGTGTGGAGTTACTACACCGTTCAAACTAAGTGATCATGTGCCCTTATGAGATCTAAAATTGCATTTCAGTTAGTGTTAAAACTAACATTTCATAGTGATTTAGTTCACTCGTAATTCATATGTTCGGAGTTCAAAAGTATTTTAGTTGTGACCAGTTTAAGTTGAATTTTTTAATTTAAAATAATTTTTTTCCTGGAAATATCTAGTGCTCATCAGAATTCTTGTACAAAGATATTTATCGCAAATTATTCTGAATTCTCAAGCCAAAATATTATTGTTGCTGATTCAACTAGGAACTGTTGGCACAACAACACAAAACAGGTTATTGAAGATGTCGTCGCCTTCCATCTTGGAACTTCAGTGGGATTTGAACTGCGATTCACATAGGACTTTTCATTGGTAGGACTTATATTTATTAATTTTTGGATTAATTTTGGATTAGATTTATAAACCACAAGTCCTTTTTTGTATTTTTGCCTTGTTTTCAAGGGAAATAAATTATCTTGTAAAATTTTACAAAGCTTGTTGGCTTCACTCTTTGGTACTTTTGTATGAGCCTAGACGTGTAACACAAGTCTTTTGTTGGATCACAATAATACATTAAGACAATCCAAAATTACAGTAGTCCCCCTCTTGAACGGCCCCTCTCAGGTGGCGCTCACCAGTTATTATGTACTTTTGAGAGAGTGATGTATGTAAGGTGAAGTTGTTTGCATTTTAAACATGCACAGTGCAAAGAATGTTGGCATACCTATATACTACTTTCATGTAATGTGGATGAAATTTCTTTGGATATTGTACTTTTGGAAATTTTAAATGATCTTGGGACATTGCTAACTAAAATGACTGCTCCCTTGTGCTCCAAAAAATCAACCTAAATTTGTCTAAAGTACACTATTCTTGGCAGCTATTAAAATATGGAAAATGAATTTTGCCAAACTAGATAATACCAGCTTCTAAAAGTGCAATGACTGAATTACCAAATACATAAAATGTAAAAAAAAGTTATCGGCTCTTTTTTTTACAATTTACCTCTGAAGTTCGAGAAGTGAAAATGAGCAAGTAGAGCTAGCACGTTTTTGAAAGATGAACATCTGGAGTAAGGCCAAGCTGTATATTCTCTAACCCATATTACACCCATCAATCATACATCAAAATAAAGGGAATTAACGGTTCTTTGAACAACACCTAAGATATACAAAGTCTCTTTTAAATAACCAGTATAACTAGTGAGGCAACCCGGGGAAACTCTTTTTCTTTAAAATTTTAACCCTATGCTAAATACGAAACTGTAGAGCGCCACCTTAAAAACAAATATAAACATTTATGAAATTATTTTTCTTATTTTCATACTATTATGTATGATGTTCTGAGTAAAATGGTACATTAACAATGATTTTATTCATGAAAATAAGCTAATTATGCTTATTTTTGCTCTAGCATACATAATTTGATATGAGGCATGTTTGGGTGAGTAGTGACCTTCATTATGGGGAAATTAGAAGTCTTAGAATATAGGAATAAAGTCAACTTAAATTGAAAAATGTTGCATTAAGTAAAAGAAATCCATAGTGAAAATGTTTTATTTCATTTATTTGCAATGAAATTAAAAAATAAATGATAACAAAGCAAATTTGCTTTCTTCCATATCAAAGAATTAGTTAATATTTACCCTTTGACCTTTGACCTTTATGAACCTCACCTGTTATATCCCTTTTATAACTGTAAAATTTATTGTTGACATCTCAGGAATAAATATGGCTAGTTTCATGTTCCTGTCTATCAGCATAACACTGGTTGCTATGTTGACAAAATGCAATGCGCATTTTTAAAATAGTTCACTTTTTATCATAAGGAGGGGGGGGCTGTACCGGTTTAAGACTGACTCTAATAAATGCTGTTCTGAGGGGGGAAATACATGACAATTATTACAAAGGACTGTTTTGATGCTTACGACTTAAATATTTCAGTCGTACAATCAAAATTAAATCATACAATAATAATACCTATATTCTCTTTATGGTGGCGCTCACCAGTTATTATGTACTTTTGAGAGAGTGATGTATGTAAGGTGAAGTTGTTTGCATTTTAAACATGCACAGTGCAAAGAATGTTGGCATACCTATATACTACTTTCATGTAATGTGGATGAAATTTCTTTGGATATTGTACTTTTGGAAATTTTAAATGATCTTGGGACACTGCTAACTAAAATGACTGCTCCCTTGTGCTCCAAAAAATCAACCTAAATTTGTCTAAAGTACACTATTCTTGGCAGCTATTAAAATATGGAAAATGAATTTTGCCAAACTAGATAATACCAGCTTCTAAAAGTGCAATGACTGAATTACCAAATACATAAAATGTAAAAAAAAGTTATCGGCTCTTTTTTTTACAATTTACCTCTGAAGTTCGAGAAGTGAAAATGAGCAAGTAGAGCTAGCACGTTTTTGAAAGATGCACATCTGGAGTAAGGCCAAGCTGTATATTCTCTAACCCATATTACACCCATCAATCATACATCAAAATAAAGGGAATTAAAGGTTCTTTGAACAACACCTAAGATATACAAAGTCTCTTTTAAATAACCAGTATAACTAGTGAGGCAACCTGGGGAAACTCTTTTTCTTTAAAATTTTAACCCTATGCTAAATACGAAACTGTAGAGCGCCACCTCACCAGCGGCCACCCGCTCCTTACGGCCACAATCTGAAGGCACCGACGAATTTGTGTTCAAAACTACCCCTCACGAAAGGACACCCGGCTAACACAACCAGCGGCCAGCATATTTTTGCAAAAACATAAAATTTACCCCTCACAAGTGGCCGCATTTTTTTTGGTAATATGTATCTAGAATAATTTTTTTTCTATTTGTGTTAAGTAATCCGATTTCTGTTTCCCGGTGTCGGGTTTTCGTTTTTCAAAAAAGGGTTCTACCACTAAGGTTAATATTATATCCTTTACACCTCACGAAAAGCCAGGTTTATTCCATAAAGCCGAGAAAGACTCAAATTTTAATTCATACATAAAGGTAATCCGTATATCCTTCCTGCGTGTTATCATAAGATGTCTGGTTTATCCACTGATAATTGTTAAGATTACACTTATTAATAGGAGGAACATCGGAGAAGGGGCAATATTGATGTACAATACCAAAGTCTGCGCGGAAAATGGTTGGTTAGCCTTTATGGCTTCTCTTTGCAAGATGTTGAGCTTGTTAACTTACATAATTAGTGGCTATTACACAACAATTGTAAAGTTTATAAATCCTAACGGCCTCGATGTGCTATTGTTCAGATCAAATCTGTGTATATATCCCAGCCGTTTTTCTCACTTAGTGTAAAAAAACAAAAAAAAAAACAAAAACAATAGGGTACCAGAATGCGACTAATGAATCAAATGACAATCGCTGCTTTTAAAAATATACGGCATCTTGTTTAAATGCAGAAAAAAATTGATTTATGTCTTGTAGTTGCAACATTGATGATTATAACTGGACGTAATGTCAAGATCACACGGTCAGCATAGGCTAAAAAATAGAAGCAGGGTACTAGACAAAGACCGAAAAATCATGTGTCAACACAACTTGTCGCTTTTTTTTTTAAACGAAGAAAGCATTTCGTCCGCGCAACAAATGTGTCATCTGCATAATTAAATCACATACAGTTAGCAACATCGGAATAACTCATTACCAAATTTTAACATGTCATCACGTAAACGAAGATGATTATTTCAGAAAACGTCGGTTATTATAATAGTCTATGATATATGATGAGGTGGGGAGGGGGACTGGTCAAACAAATTTAGGTAGAAAAGACTCGAATAAAACAATTTTATGTTGAAAAGACTCAAATAAATAACATTGTAACCGATAAGTTATTTAGCAGCAGTGGGAAAAATGGAGCAAATGGAAAGAGAATTGTGTATGTACCAAGATTCAAAAGACGTTTTTGAATGGTTCTGCAATGTGCATGACAACACCTGCTCACATATCATGCTTACGCCAAGAATAAGAACTATTAATGCATATTCAGTTGAAATAAGTCAAGAACCGTTCAATATTTAATGTTGCTTTCAAACGAAGATATTAAATGCTTTGAAAAATGAAGCTTTCTTACTACGTACATATACTTCTCACAAAAAATTTAGTCCTCCTCTGGAAAGGCCACCCGCCTTATAAGGCAACTTTCCCGGTGCAGAAGTGGTGGCCATATAAGAGGGGGACTACTGTATATCATTTTGCTTGAATAAGATATAAATGCAAGTCTCTTTTTTTTTTCAAGAATGCCATCAGAGCACTTTTGTATTTTTCCAGAGAAGAAATAATTTGAAAAATTAAATTTTTAAAATGGCTTTCTAGCCATGTGGGATGCTTGACTGGATGTCAGATTGGCACCATTGTTTTTTAAGGACCAACAGTTGACTATAACGAGTCTTTCAGTGTAAATACCATTTCTCAATTCCAATCCATTAGGAACCATAACAAGATTTCATGCTGTCCATCCTAAGGCCCCATTGTATATGAGATCATTACCATTTTCATAAGAAAAAATCAGAGCTTACAGAAAGTCTTCAAAAGAACAGCAATAACAAGATTTTTAGGATACCCAATGGTAGCCATTGTAGATGTCAGATTAGTACCATTTTCAATAAGGACCCACTCAACATAAGTATGTTACTGAAAGCCCCAATTTAGTAGTAACAAGATTTTTAAGATGGCCCGTGGTGGTTACAATTGACTTTTGAGGGGGAATAATTTCATTCAGGACAAATCAGACATCACAAAAAGTCTTTTAGTGAAAATCACATGCTGATACAACCAGCTGTTCTGCAGTAAAGATGACAGAGTTTCATAATTGAAATGATATTGGCTATTTCCCATAAGTTAATGACCAACAATTCAAGAGAAGTAATTATAAGATTTCAAGATGAGACCATACTGGATGCCTGACATGTATAATTTTCATTTAGAACCAACTAGACATCATAAAGAGCCTTTCAATAAAAATTCCAGCCTCCATTTGAGACAAGAAACAAAACCAAATCTTCAGAAATGGCCAATATGGCAGCAACACTGAATGTCAGATTGGCACTACTTTCATTTATGGCCAACAACACACCAGAAAAAGTTTTTCAGTGAAAACCACATGTCAATATGAGCCACCGATCAGAAATTGTAGAAAGATCATGAATTTCAAGATGACTACTGTGGTGGCTATATTGGATATCTTTGGGGAACCATTTTCATTTGACCAACTCAAATTCATTATAAGTTGTTAAATAAAAAGCCAATGTCAATATGACCATCTGATCAGTAGTAGTAATCAGAAAATAATTGTAACGTGGTCATGTTGGCTGTCTGATAAGAACCATTCATTTATGACCATCTAGACATTATAAATCTTTTAGTGAAGCACCATATTGGTATCATTATCCACTCAGAAGAAGTAGACAATTTTCAAGATGGCCAATATAGTGGCCTTAATGGATATTAGATTTCATTTACAACCATCATCTATTAGTAAAACTTCATGTTAATACAACCAACCGTTCTGAAAGATAACCAATAAAAGGATTTTCAAGATAGAGTAATGGCCATTCATAAGTTTGTGAACACCATTTCCATTTAGGTCCAACCAGACATCATAATAAGTATTTCAATGTAAAGCACTAGTTCACTAAATTATACTTTTTGTATTGGATAGTGTTACTGCATTTAGTAATGATGGTCATTTGAGACAGCAGTAAAGTTTGAATGATAGAGAAACTAAGATAGAGTAGTCCTAAAATGCATGATTTTACTTCTGTAGCCTCAAATTCTTTGCTTCATCCTTGAAAATGCAAGTTGAAGTAGTTGCTCCTCAAAGATTGGAAATTTTTTGAGGAGTTTCCAGTTTTCTCTATCCTAGGACCAAATCACAACATCTGTTTCACCTATCAATAATTATGTTATGTATAATATTCACTGAACTTGAAATGTAATCCTTGGTATATCTGGGACATGCATGTGACAGCCAAGAAAAATCAAACAGGAGATTTACAAAATTGATCACAGGATTTTATTTCAAATCAGATTTTTTTTTATCAAAAACATCTTTTCAAAAACAGAAAAAGAAATGATAAAATGAATTTCAATATCTGTTTAAATTTGATTAAGTTGCATCCTATAAAACTATGACATAATTCCAAACCATAGTAAACTTAAAAGTTTGTGCACAGGAGACCAATTAACAGGATTTCTTTGCATCTTGGTCTCTGTTTCAATTTAAAAATGCCATTATCATTACTAATTCACAGAAACTAATAACTGGAATAAAAATGTTTCTTCAGAAATACTTACCTTATTATAATACAGCAGGAGTTCTAACAATATTTCACAAATCCAAACATCCCAAGCTAATATTTTTAGCAATGTGAGCTAACAGATGTCTGCTCATATATCTAAAAATCAGATAGTGATCTTGCCTTGGTTACAAGACTGGCACCAAATCCAATGTATACTTCAGTTACCAATGGAGTGGAAAGCACACTCTGTGTAGCATGTAACTGCAGGAAGGCTGAGAGAGTGTATCCTAATTATGATTTGGTAAGTATCATCAAAGAAAAATTTTACTCCCAAAATTGTTTTCTTCATATACATAACATCTCAATACCTTAGAGCTGTTCTAGTAAAACATATATCCACCCCGAGATGGCACTTCATAAAAACTTACTTTGATTTATTCTTTGGCCCTGGAACAAGCATTTATGGGAATTTTAACCTTGCTTTCATTATGTTAGTTTTACAAATGCGTGTTTCAAATAAGGGCCACACAGAAAAAAAAACGGCTGAATCACAACAGGGTTTGTCGTCAGATGATGTTTTCAGTCGGCAAATACTGGCTGGTGATAGCTATGATGACAATGATTTTCATGTACATCAGTCTGTTGGACATTGGGAAAATGGCACTGGAAATACAAGTGTCTGATTTTGAACACAAAATTGATGTTGAGAGCGAGTCTGATGTAAATGTTGGATGCTCTGAATGCCAGTTATAGTTATTAAAGATACTCTAGTACTAATATTAGTACCTTAGCCCTACCTTGTGGACACTGTACTAAAATGAGTCTATGTGTGTTACTGGAGCGGATGTGATTCACACCCGGCTCTCTTTTAGCCTAATATTAAAAATTTTGAACATGTTTTTTTATATATTATGAAATAAATTGAGTAGTCCTTTTATTTAATACTGGAATAATAGCAAATCATTGTAGAAATAGTGGTAAAATCTTGTTTACCTTTCTTATCCGATATTTTCATTTGTCCTTCTGCCATATTAGTTCAAATAATGCCTACTTCCGTTCTCAGCCTCGTTTGTTTATGTGCCATATAAGGACGTTAATGCCTTATTGGAAAATATAAACAGATTGTAGTAAAAAATATGGCGCGGTTGAGTTGGAAATTTTGTGCATTAAAGTAAATATGGTTTACCATTGATTTTGAAATTCCACCAAAAAGCAATTATTTTCTCAATAAAACCGTATTCCTCAATTTATGCAAATATTCATGCTCCATCTTCTTGCATTATGTCATTCAACAACTAATACCATAGTGTAGAATATCCATATATAGTCTGGCAAGCCTTATGTAGAAAAGGGTCACGGCGAGAGTTTTGCGTTATCTGTCATGGTGGGCACTGTGAGATTAGCATAACTATACCAATTTATTTTACTGTGTAAGGGCTTAATAAATTCAAAGTAAGCCAAACTTCTTTGACAAAATGATTATACTTATTTAGTAGACTTCTAAACTATTTGTGTTTCTGACTTAAGTGAGGATTTTTTTTGCTCCATTACATGATATGGTATCAGTTTGTAGCCTTAACCACAATAAAACAAGTTGAGGCTACGACATTGTAGCTAAAGATACTCATGTAAGAACAAGTAGACTATGGGAATGTTGGACTTAAAACCTTAATACAGCATTATGGAAGTGAATAAAACTAGCATAAGAAGCAGCAATGCACTGATTCGTGGAAGTGAATCTTTAGTAGAGTTCAAGTTAGTGAAAACTATTCTTTTTGGAACAGAGATATCAAAGACAATACCCATGGCCATGGGGCAATACATGCGAGATGTTGAAAAGTGCACAACCATAAAGAACAGTAACTTGTTCAGGCTAGTTATGCATATGCACTTCAGACAGCAGACAATGAAATGGAGTTCTCTGCACAGAATAATATTCGTACACAGATGAGGAGGATCATATTAAAAAACAATCAACATATTAATACTCGTAGTGTAGATCAGAGAACACCCATACAACATAATTAACATAAAAATAAAACAAAAAACAAAACAAAAAAAACCACAACCCAACCCCACCATAATTGTGTGTAAATCTATAGTTGGCTGAACCACTATGGCAACAAAAGAATAACGAGACTAACTTTCACATCATGCAGATGTATTATGCTCTCTATGTGCAAAAATTAAATGACATTAAGCATAAGAAACTGACTAAACTGTGTCAGCTCGAAGCAAGATGGATAAAATTTGTCCTGTTCTTTTTCAGTTATTCCTATTCCAGTTTGTTTTCAGTTATTACTATGTATATTTTGAAAATAATATTTTTTGCAGACCTTTTGGCACTTAGTTTCAAGCCATCATTTGTTATTTGTATTACAAATTGGATTACTATTACCTAGTACATAACAATTTGAAGCAGTGTTATTAATTAATGATGAAATTGATGAAAATAATAATTGATGTCATTCTGATACATGGATTCTTTATTACACTAATAATCTGTTTCATCCTGATTCTTTTTTTTTACCATCTCCTTTAGTTTTACTGGTACCAATACTTTTAATAAAATTGTAACTTCTATTTTCTTACAATCCAAATATTTGTGATACATGTATTAAAGGTGTGATAAAGGTTAAATGTGCATAGTTTTGTTACAAAATCTAAAACTATTAATTAGCAAGAGACTAAAGTATAAAGTCGGTCAACTTCATATGTGCAGAGATTGTTGCCATATTACAGTGTTGTTAGAAACAACAGAATAGTTGCACAAGATATATTTTGCTTAGTTGTAGAACGAGTACTCATATTGTAACAACGTATTCCATTTCAATAATACTATCATTATTTCTGCATAGTTCTATCAGTTTTTCCCAAATGGAATCAATTTCCTGATCTGATGTTGTTCGTTTCTTTTGCAATTTTTATGTCAATAATTCACAGTATCATTCAAAAACTATATAATCTGCAACAAATTGAGTTGTTTGGGAAAAAATTTATTTTTTAACCCAAAAATCAATGAATCTATGAGTTCTGGCATTAAAGTCTCAAAGTAAATTAAATAAATTTCACCTTTGGTATATTCAGATCGTGAATGTGATGGAGGAACATGGCTCCAAAATAAACACATCAATTTTAGAGCCTATTCATTGACTATGAATTAAGTATATAATCCGACCCAACTGAATTGTTAGAAAAATTTTAATTCTTTTGACAACATCATCATTAGCTGTCAAATATGGAATAAGTCTATGGTTTTCTGCCATACCAACCAAGATCCCATCACCATGTGACCTTGACCAATGACATCACAGTAACTGCTATACAACTAGAGTTGATATCTCTATGAGTATTTAGATTTCAGTAGAGCCTTAACAGAGTGGAACAGTAAGAAAGAGTGACAGATATATAAGTGTTATGGAAATATTTTACAATGGCCATTCTTTCTGCCACCACTTCCTCATTGGAGATCACACACATACACAAAACTGATTAAACCCTGAATCCTGACCGCATCCCTGCAAGGTTGATAACTTGACCATTTTTTTTATTTATTTGTCTCTGGTTATCCCATAGTATTTCTGTCATTTGAACATTATTTTACAGTATGTCAATTCAAAATAATCAAAAAAGGCAATTTTTTGAAGGACTAGCATTACTGCAGATATGAAAGAATTAAAACCATACTATAAATCAGTGAAAATAAAATAGAATATACATGGTTTGACTGTCCTTGACTGGTTGATAATGAAAGTATGATTTTAGTGAAAAGAATCTTTTGAAAGCTTGTCCTACATGTAACTGATAAAAGTCTGGGACATTGTTTTATTAACATAATTTCTGTCACATTAGAGACCGGAGATTGGAAGACTAGTTACTGAAATCAGCAGTTGACTTTTCTGTGTAGTATTGAAAGCCCACATTTCAAATTTGTGTCAATCCAGAAAATGGTGCAGCTGTTATGGTTTTCTTTTCACCGAAGCTGTCTTCATAGATGTGTCTATACTGACACAAATGTGACCATGAGCACTCAAAATTTTAATTTATTGAATTTTAAAATCATGGTGCTTGCACAGGTTTACAATGGGAACTGAATTTGTACAGCAAATCTTTAACTTTGAGTTTTTTGCAGAAACATGGAATCTATGAAAAGAATACATTGGAACTGTAAAGGTTTTCTATCTTCGATTTAGTCTCCCCATTGCATTTTACACTGATATGCTTATTCACAAAGAGTATAGTAGTAGGAAAAGTGACAAATTTAGATACATATAAACAAGACAAAAAATATGTAGGGGGACATGATCATAAGAGCAAGCTGGAATGGAGAAGTATAATAAAAACAATAATGAGTAGAAGAGTGCATCTTTTTTGATGTGTGGAACATTATTTTATCAGTAAGAAATTACATCAAAGGGAAAACAAAGGGTATACAGTTATCTAAACCACATGAATTTAGGTACTCAAATTGATTTTAACCTTCTTGTTATATCTTTTAGTCTCTTTATGTCCATTCTGGTGATTTTTTTCCACTGAAACAGCATGAGTGGAAAAAAATCTGGCAAATTTAAAGATTTAAAAATCTTTTGGCTGATTATGATTATACCCTGTACTTCAGCGTGAGAGATGTAAATAATTTCATTTCTTGGTTTATTGATTCTGGTTGTGGCTCAGTTCAAATGCATCAATGAAAAACACTGATGCATTCTCGTACTTTTGTTACAAATATTTATTACAGATGCACATCTCCAGATAAAAGTGAATATAGCTTGAATAAGTTATAACAGTTACGGTTGGAACAATGGACATTGCTAGAGAAACTTTAAGCAGCATGTGATGCAGTATTGCTCAAGACTTCTCCATCTCATATGTTTACCATGAACAATCCATTTGTACCAACTGATAATGACTTTTAGGTAACTGTCAGAAAGGCATAATTGACAATATTTAAAGGTCTACAAAAATTACTAGTCAAAGTTTATAAACTCATACAGCTGTGGCAAAAATGATCTGTGAGATGTGCAAGTGATCCATAAAAGCAAGAAACTTAGTATACTTGCGCCTCTGTTGATTTGATGTTTATCTCGATGGCCGAAGACAGACAAGAGATCTCACGTTTCAATAGATCATTATGGCCTTTACACTATTTTCAGATGAAGAGAATCTATATATGGCAGCCAGTTTTACTGCTGAAGAAAATCCAAGTACTTTTGAGACACCAAACACCACTTATGTAGAACCAACGACCTTCCATAAATAACTAGCAACATTCTCATTTACACATTGGATGATTGATGGCAAGTAATCACATGACAATCATCTTGTACCACTCTGCCTTGGAAGAGCCCTCAGATCTGAATCACAAGATAAGCAGCTTATACTCTGCCATGGAAGCCCCTCAGACCATATGTATAAGTCTCATATGAAAGTGGGAGATTGAACCTGTGACAACCGGATTAAAAGTGCAGAATGTTACTGCTAGACCATCAGTGATGATGATGCTGTTGACAATACAGTTAACTATAATAACAGATTTTATGAATACTCTTAGAAAAAATGAAATATATGTTCTTAGTGTTTGTCCATAAAGGAAGTCTGCAGATAATACCTGTTTTTCTACACCCCTCTTCTCTTGTCTACTTTTGTTCGCATGTGGGTTACCCCCCCCCCATCGGCTGCAGACATCCCCATCTAGCAGGGCTGATTATGTGGGCCATGTAATCAACCTCAGGCGCTGGGGTCTAGACCTATGTATTAATGCCAACCCATTCATATATATTATGTGGCACAAATGATACAAATTGAGATTATCAAATAATTTATACTTAGGTATAACCCATAAAAGACATCCACAAAACATACTGGAATACCTGCAGTAGGCATAAAGCAGCTGTTCAACACAGAATATAAAAACCAAAAATACTAGTGTGCAGACATCCGCAAGGTCATTAAACCCCCCTCCCCCTTGTCCACATTTGAACACTCCCTACCCCAATCTTTGCAGGCCTCCTTTATTGATGATCCTTTACAAGAAATGATATAATATAAAAGTAGACAGAAATAATGTGACATCACTTTCACAGGCAAATAATTTTTTTTTCTGACAAATCATTTATTATAAGTTTACCAAAACATATATTAAAAAAAATAATGGAATCATAGCATCTGACCACCCATTTAAAGTAATACAAGATTTAACTATTATTCTCATCAAAAGCAGCATGCCTGAGAACAAAGTAAAATAGCAAAACATAGTGATCACTTTAGTTTAATAAGGATACAAATTCATTTCTGTCTTAGAATAGAAATCTCTAATGTAAAATCTATATTCATGGACAATAAATTAGTATTTAAGGGACTGATCAATGACATCTACAAATAATAAGCACCAAGAAAATTTGTGATTTCACAGTATCAGAGACATTCATGGCTGAAAGACAAAGAAAAGGACAAAAGAATGAATACAAAAAAAAAATATGCAGTAGATTATATGATCTGTAAGAATTCAGTAGATTACCTCCAGCCAGCTGTCATTTAAATCACTTCTATCCCCAACCCAATATTAAAAAGGCTTCTTTTGCCCACTAAGCCATAGCCAGAAATTATGTAAAAATAAATATACTTCTGTAGGGGGCAGTGGGTTTTTTTATTTTATTAAACTATATCTGATGGTGGATCATTATTTTTTTAAATTGCCTCTGTTGTGGGTTGGTTGATTTTGAAAGTACCTTTTCCCCTGGGGTATTTGTTTTAATGGAACACCCCTTAGGAGAATAGGTAAGAGGTGGAGGGAGTTACATCCCCTTACCCTGCAGAGACCACTTCTGGTCCCCAAAGACATGAAAAGTAGATTGAAATACCCTGATGGAGTACTGACTCCATATATCAATAGTTGGCTTTAGAGAGAGGGCAAAATATTCTCCCATAAATCCAGCTGAGGTTGTATTGCTGCATCCATGAGAATTTGCTGAACATCCTAGGAATGTAACTAGTTGCAATGTGGTGACAAGTCTATCCGAGCTTTTGGATGATCTCTGAGGCATAAACAAAAGAAACTCAACTCTAACCTCCAACCCAATGCATGTGTAATCTCAGCTTGAATGCGATATGAAGGGCCTCTGAAATGACTTGTCATGGTCATGGATTACCTACTCCAATTAAAACATCTATACTTTATGTTGCAAATATATCAAACTCAAACACACAATACTGAATGAACATGCAAGAGACCTGTTGGCTTAACTACAAATGGGCACATAGCATGTATATTCATGATAATGTTGTAATTCTACAATAAGACAGAAGAACTGTCTTAGTATGAAAAGACCAAGAAATATTATGGAAATATAACTAAGTATACTTCCCCTAAATGAAAATCTCCAACTTGCTCTCTATATAAATACCAGAAACTCCTGATGTGGTTTGCAAGGCATCTCATGAGTGAATGAGTGTCCTTCTCAGTACAAGCAGAAGTAGTAACTTAAGTACAAACAGGATTTGGTGCCACTCCCTATAATCAATTGGAGATCAATCTGTCTGACACCTATGTGGACAGAAGGCATTTAGCTTCCATACCTAAAACTTTTAGCTTGGAGTGCTGAATTTTCAAGATTGTGGTAGTACCCTTAAGGCAGGTGTTGGTAATCTATGGCATGCATGCCAACATTTGTGCAACAGACCATTAGGAAAGGCATTTAGTACCTTTTTAAGTTTTGCATTGTATGTACTAAAAACTGCATGTATCAGGTGGATCTGATTGTGATAATAATAAACAGCATTATCAGTATAATGTATACCACTGGACTCAAGAAATGTTAGATCATAATTTTGCTTTTTATAATGCAAGAGACAGGAGTGATGTGAGGCACTGTTGATACTGGAGAAATGTCCCCCTGCTTTGATGGTCCATATGTATACTGATAAGATATTAAAAATAAATGACATTTCTAATTAAGGCAACCATTACCTGTTGTGAAAATTGACCACACCAGACACAGCTCTACAAAGAATTCTGCTGGACATCAAGGTCATCCTTTTGTTCATGGTTCTCTTGAAACTATTATTAAACAAAGTGGAAAGATATATTTCAATCTGATAAAACAATACAAAACAAAAACAACACAAAACTGGATAGTTTTTGTTTAGATAATTGCACAGAATTATTGTCTCAAATCAATTTTTGAAAAACACTATTTCATTCATAATGACAAATGTACTTTTGAACAGATGGAACAGAAGATACTGACCACTTATTTATGACTGGAAATAATTTGTTGCATAGATCAGAATTTATATTCCAACATTTCTGGAAAAGCTGTTTTACTGGAAATGACAATTTTTCTGGACTTTTTAATTTTCTACTATTGTTTGCAAAGGATCTTATTTAATTTGTTGTGCATAAATAAAATGCCCGTTTCAAATATTATAACCATGATGTTTATCATTCAACATAAGGTTGCAGTAATAAATAGCTAAGTAGTACAACAGAACATGTCTTTGAGAAAAAAGTGGAGCCATCTTTCAAGTTTTCTAAGGATACACACATAATGTAATTGGTGTTCTTAATATTTTGAGTCTTGTAATTTAGTAGCACCTTATTTATGAGTGTTAATTTAAGTATGTATTAATCTGTTTCTTTCTTTTTAATTATTTTTCTATAAATTGTAAATATTACAAAAGCCCAAATAGAAAAGATGCTCAAAGAAAACAAGATAATAACTACCCATACACCAAGTCATGAAATGTTGTAGGAGAATTATGCATTCCTGGCAATTTTTAGATTAATCAAACAAAACAAAAACTAATGACCTGAACCTTTGACTATTGCATGATCAGGTGTAGACCCTGATAAAGATTTATCAAAATATCTAAAGGCATAATTAAATGACAACTTGGATATGGAAACAGACCACTGACTTGAATTATTGTGACCTTGACCTTACAACTGTCTAGTAAAAAATGTAAAAGTTTCAACAAAAGATCTTCAAAAGTTGTATCCATGCATGGATGCAAGCCACATAATTACAATTTCCCTTACCATATTACTTGAGGCAAGAGATATGGTTATTGTGTGACATACATACTTGGCCAATGTTCATTAAAATCATTTCACCCATGGATGGACGGATGAAGAGATGGACAATGCCATAACAAACTTTGCAAACTTAAAATGGACATTAAAAACATGTAACAGCTATACTTGTCACAGGGGGTGAACTGTAATAAGTATTTAACCATCATAATTAGCAGCAAAAATCTTTGCATGCATACCAGAAAAAAAAATGAGGTTATACGTTAATGATTTTACTTTGTTATCTTTTTTACAAATAGGGATCAACACTGACAAATTCATCAGAATTTTCTTTTAACACTGAGTCAACTGTTATCAGGTCATACTGACTGTTAAAATGTCCTAAACCCAAATGATTCATTCTAAATTTGTTGTCCAGACAAAAAATAACAATGGAATGAAAACTATATACAACTCTCCCTTGATAACTCGCATACATTGAGGTCCAAAAACAGATCGCACTATAAGAAAGGATGTGATTTACTAAGGGACTGTCAAAACACCCGCTAGACATACTTAAAAATGCTGGTTTGGGAGAGAGGACAGGGCTGTTTAATTGCTAAATCCTCATTTTATTATCGAGTCGAGAAAAATTGTCAGTAAAGCACTTTTACTGATAAAGTTGTTTGTTGTTAAATTACATTTATTTTCAAAGTGTCCAACATCTGAAAGATCGATAACATGATTGCAAACGGTTTCACCAAGCCAACATGGTTCGCGAAAACATTTTTGTATTACATCATGGCTTTTTGTTTTGTTGATTAGTCAGGTTTCTGGAGTGATGCATAGCAGTATCTTAGGAAAGTAGAAGTCTACGAAGCAGGAAACCAGACCATCTGTGATACACTACCAAACAAAATTCCTTTTTTTATCAAAAACTTTCAACATTTATTTCATGTAATAACCATCTACTTCATAACTAAATTTTTGTATTTTTCAATAAGTAAAATATTGATGCAGTGATTTCATTGCAAGCAACAGTGAAACTAATCATCCTTGAGGCTATCTCAAAGTGCGAATTCAGGAATTCTCTGAAACTCATTTTTCCCACAATGGTCTGCATTTGTAAAACAAAGTTCTCTATTTTATGAAATACTCATTTTGCTTGGTTGCCTTTAAATTTTTTTATTCCACCTCCTTTATTTGATTCAAATGATGTAATTACCATGACAGGAGGCCTGCTTTTTATTTAGTGCAACAATACAACAAATGTTTCTGCTAGTACAATATCAAAACAGAGTGGGCACTTAATTAGGTTCTCAAAGAAATGCTTGTGGACATAGCTGTTACAAAAGAGTGACACATTTTACTTTTAACTACATTAGGAAACATTGCATTTTATGATGATTACACTTAAAAGGAACTAAAATAAAGAACTAGAATACAAATTCCAACTGAGAATGTTTTAAAAATTCAATTGGTATTTATTTATTAAAATACTGTCTTCACTAGGCATAAGTGACATTTTCATTGAGTGAAATGTCTTCGAATATTGTTATCTGCAGTGAACTAAGATTGTCATCTGAAAAGAAAATGTAACAAATTATACGACTTCTTATTAAAAGTTGATATTTCATAATGTTGATTAACATTTCCAGGTCCTATCTACCGTTTTGATGATAAAATGAGCAATATATCAAAGTTTCTGTTACCAATTTTAATTGCAATTTTCTTCAAGTTCAACAAATAATTATCAATTTTTTTTGTATTTTCTGGTTTAAAAAATGGGATCCACGCTTGACCCTGCATTTTAAGTGGGTTCACGAGTTATCAAAAGAGAGTGGTGTATTCTAATGTTACTGGTTTCGTTGTTAAAAAGACTACAATAAAATACATTATCTGCCCACCCTGTGTTTAAAAATCATCTATATAGATAACTAACATTGTGCTGAACAATTTTCCTTATTTAAGTCAGTGATCTTGATCTTAGACCTATAGACCACAAAACAGATAGAGTTCTTCCAAACCCTAAGTGCAAGCCATCAACAAAGGTACATCCAAGTAATGCAGAATTTATGTTATTGTGTGGAAACTACTTTTCTTCATTCACTCCAGTCACTCTGACCTTTGATCTGTTGATCCTCAAATTGATAGGATTATTCCTTAACCCAAAAGCAAGCCAAAATTTGGTAACCACAGATGGCACAGAACTGGAGTAACATCATACCATAATAAAGCTCTTCCTTATGGCAAGTATATTAAAACTGACAAGGCTTCCTGAAAATGAGATGACCTATAAATTCAACCTTAGGAATGATGCTCAAGTGGATTCTACAAACTAAATGTGAGCCTCAGAATAAAAAAAAAGACAAAAAAGCTGACCAACTCTAAGAAAACAATTTCCACATTAGAATAATGTCAGTCATGGAAAAATACCCAGCATAACCCTATCAGTATAAATGTCATTAACAAAATTGTGTATTTTTTAATAACCATAACAAGACCATAAAAATTACTTTGTATGTTTATACATTTTGAAGCCTTTTTCTTGTTTCACTTTTTAATATCACAATTACCATTTTACAGAAAATTATGTTTTTCTGAGAATACTTGTTACCCCATAGTACATGAAGAATATTGGCCTGCTACCTCATGAATCCAGCCCACTCAAAGACTAAAATTCATCTTTCCCATTATCAATAGACAAAGGATAATAACCTCAACTTGATACCATCAGGTATCACCAGTTTTTAGCTGAGTTAGTTACTAATGAGGATGCTCACATGGTGGGTTAGTTGGTAGGGTGTTTCAGTAATGTGATCTGGTAAGTATTCTCGAAGAAACATAATTTATTGAAATTTGCTTTCTCCTTCAAATACAATCCCAAATCACACTACATTAGCAGAATATGTATTTGGAAGAGGGATACTGAGCGTCTGACCCCTACCTCAGTTATCCTTCTAGCGAATAATGACTGATTTCTCTCATGCAAACAATAACCCATTCTCCAAACTACATAAGCAAAAAAGCCTGGAATCACTTAACCTGTGACCAAAAAATACAGTTAAGAAGATACCTACAAGATTTTCACAAGCGAATCCAAGAAGCTGTGTTGACTGCTTCAGTTGGGTCTGGTGGTCATCTGTGCTACTGATACTGGACTCAACAGATTCTATGTTACCTATACAATAACAAATCTCTGAAATGGAGGCTCATAAAGGTTGGCTATGCCTGCCAGCCAACTAATATCTTAGGTTGGAACATTGCATTCGAACGCAAGGCTTGCAGAGATTGCTCAAAACTTCTGTGCAGTAATCTGAGGTTACTTTGATCTGGTAAGAAATCTGAGTACACCAAGTGTATGACCCACTGCACCAAGAAGAAATGGCTTGAAACATGATATCCTGTGTTCTGGCTCACGGAGTTTGCTCAAAAGTTTGCAGCAGTAAGCTACATGTGGCAACTTTGATCTGGTGAGACATCATACTTTATGAAGTGTACAACCCACTTCAGCCCCAAAGAAAAGGCTTGAAGGGTGATATTCAGTGTTCTGGCTCATACATGAAGAAGCACCTGCACATGCCACAACTTGTCTTTGTGCTCTGTGTGAACAGGATCATGCACATGGCTATGGAAGAGAGTGAGCATGTGATGACTAACTACCAACAGATGGTAACCTATGTTGAGCTAGAAGCCCAATAGTGTCATAAGAACCACGAAACCCTCCAATTTGAAGGCAATTGCGGTCGACATAAAGGGGCATACATCTCTCTTACCCTACATGCAGATGCTAAAGCAATCAGGAAACATTATCTCTATGACAGTGACTTTAGCAATGTGTATGCTAGAAGTTCAAAGAAATTCATCTTAAAACCCAGGATTGGATCCCTTTGGAGACAAACTGAGGGATATTAGTCAATGAGACCAATATTGTCTAAAAGATCTGATAGGTCTTTATCCTGCCCGAAAACATATTTGCCATGATGCCGGAATGTGTTTAATATCATGATGAGGTAGCCTTGGGATCTAGTGGGGCCCAACTACTTCTCAAAGAGACAGAGAGAAAATGGCCAGTTGAGGGACAGAGGCATGCAGAAGAATGATGTGATTGGTTATTCTCAAGATTCTATCTACAATTGACTGTTTGAATTGTTTGATTTGCAAGGCTGTCCTGCTTTGAGCTGAGTGTGTAGAAGAAGAGTGCGGTCCAGCTATGGAAGAACCACCTGTTACAGTGGGTGCTGGTGAAGATTTGGTTGGCCATAATCTTTCTGGGTGTCCCATCACAAGAAAGAGTAGATCAGTCAACTAGGTCTTGTCAAATCTGAAAGGAGCTATTAGAATCATCTTGTCATTCTTACCCCATAATGTCTGGGTTATTTTTAGTATCAGCACCATTGGATGGGAAGCAAATGCCCATAACCCTCTTAAATAATTGACAAGTGCATTCATGGCTAAAGCTTTTGGGTCTGAACTGGAGAGACAAAGGTGGGTAGTTTTTGATTCCACCTCCTCACCAAGAGGTTGATCATAAGATGCCCTCAAAGTGCGCAAGTTTGAGTTAAGACCAATTGATGGCGGGACCATTCCATGTTAAGGACATCGTTACATGTAGATTCATTCAAAAATAACAAAGGAAAGAGTGAAGCCAACAAGCTTTGTAAAATTTAACAAAAAGAATTTATTTCTTTAGAAAACAAGGTAAAATTATGAAAAAGAACTAAAGTTTTATTAATCTAATCCAAAATTAATCCTAGAATGAATAATATAAGTCCCATCACTAAAAAGTTCTAAATGAATCAAAGTTTGAATCCCGATGAAGTTCCAAGATAGAAGGCGATGATATCTTCTATGTCTGGTTTATTGCTGTTGTGTCAACAGTTCAATGTTGAATTTTATTAATCAACAATAATATTCCAGCTTTAGAATTTCTAATAATTTTCAATAAATGTCTTTGTCCAAGAATTCTTATGAGCACTGGTAGTATTTTCCAGGGAATATAAATTATTAAATCAAAAAAAAAAAAGAATTTTAAATGATACTGACAAGACAAATACCTTGCGCCTGAAGATATAAATTTACAACTGACAGAGTGATGTAATGTGATTATGATTTTTAACATAGCTTTAACAATTTTTCAGTCATATCGCTACAATGTCTGCATTGTGGCAGTTTATAGTGATGTCTAGCACCGGGGCATTATGCCACAGACATGTAGCATGATGTCCCACCCAGTCACATTATTCCTGACACCAGGCCAACCAGTCCTAACACATACCTCTTAATGCTGAGCATCAAGTGAGGCAGCTGTTGGTACCATTTTTGTAAGTCTTTGTTATACTTGACTGGGGATTGAACCCATGTCCTCCCACATCTGAGGCAGATGCTCTAACCACTAGGCCACAGGAGCGGTCCCGACTGACTGAGAACATTAGAAGCATAAGTTTAAAGCGCAATTTTAGATCACATGATGAAGTCATGTGGTCACTTAGAACAATGCAGTAATGTAATAGCCAATAAGCACGTAGGCTATTTACAGATTCAATTGTAATGAATGAATCTTACTATAAGATTCAATAATAAAAAGAAAAAGAAAATGTTTACAAAATAGCTGATGCAAGCCAAGAATGACCATTGATTACAACCAATGATTTTTACTCTGTATTTACCGATTCTGAACCAAGGTCAGGAACTAGGTCAGCCAAAAGTACAATGTAGCAATAGTGATTATTTACTAGAACTGAATTTTCTGGAAAAATGTCAAATCTAGTGAATAAAGTTATTACAAAAACATGTAATGAAATAAAATAAAAATAAAAAAGAATTTAAAACTAACATAAGCAATTACATCTACGTAACAACGTGACCACCTCTGGATTAATTTCCAGCCAAGACAATGATGCTTCCGGAAATGTGTCTGATTTGTATGTTGATATGGAGATTGTTGCACCCAAGTAGAAAATGATAAATCAGAAAATATGGGTCAAGTGATTTGGTGCTTCCCTGTTTGAGGAGATAGGTCACGACCACAGGGTTGATGGACAAAATGATAACCATTATCGCCTCTGAGGCGATCTTTTCAGAAATGAAAGGCAAGATGACAACCTTCATTTCTAGAATGTTGATGTGCAGAGGCTGTTCCCCTGGCTCCCAGGTGTCGCTGATGTTAGTGAAGGTCAACCCCCCACCAAGCACACTAATAGCAGTTATTACTGTTATATGGCAGCTGACCTTAATTGCTCCACTGATGATGGAATAATCACATCTCAGGCATGATCATGATTACTTCAGGGCACAAAACAGGGCACCAATGTGCTAGCAAGTCCTGCAGAAAGAGACAGCCAAGCATTGATCAAGTCCATTGCTGTATAATAAACTGGGGAGTTGCAAGAACTCAACTGCTGAAGTGCAAGTCCTTATAGATATGGACCCAAAGAGTTCAACAATTCTTGTAACACGAACAAAGGGGTGAGCCAAATTCCAGTTGGTTAAGAACTCCATACCCAGTTATTGGATGGATGGTGGACTAACCTTTCCAGTTCATTAAAAGGCCTTTATAATCTAGGAGAGAAGAAAAATCATTCCTACCTTGGAGTAGGTTAGAACTTACCACGTGCCTCCCAGGTATACAGCCATCTATTTAGATGATGTTGACCAGAACAGGGAAACGACACAATCCATAGTCTGAGTGAAAGATCAGGGGATGATGTATAGGACAATGATTAATTGATACATGGTGTGGAGGTCAGCGAAACAGAAACTTGTGTGATACAGGGTAGATAGGGATATGAAAGTATGTGTCAAATCGAGACTGAAAGCATACTCTCCCCATCTGATGGAGAGGTGGGCTGACCTCACCATCTCCATCTTGAATTGGGTTAAGTGACTCCAGGTGATTGTCAGCATCAACTGGCTATTTGCCATCTGAAAAGGAAACAGCCTTGAGTTAAATACTGGGAATTGTGGCATTGCAAAAGCTCCTTTGCTTTTTTTATTGTTAACAATATACCATAGTATCTCCTGTTGTAGAAAGGCATCCATCTTCCATCTGACAGTGAATTCGTGAAGAGGGGAGAAGGGATTGTTGATGAGCTAAAACCAAAGCCCCTCCAGATGACATAGATCAGACCCTCCCCTTTTCTGAGGGAACAGTGAGGTCCAGTTAACTAAAAGCTCATTTTCATACTACCACTGTACAAATAGATCCTAGGGATCGCTGCTGGAGCACGTGTGACTAGAGTGATCCCTAGTCTTGAGGCTGCTGAACATCCTTTCACACTAATGGAGGAATGAGTGATTCTAAATACATATGTGGGTTGAGTGGTGAGGTCAACAAGAATAGGAGAGTATGATAAGGTAAGAGTGACATGGATCGCACACATACAAAACATCATAAAAAGCAAAGACTGACCATGCTATGGTATGCAGCTCTAGTCAATGACCCTAGGAATCCTGGCCATTTCCTCCCAAATGTGGCTGTTACTGTGTGTCTGCGACAACATCCCTACCTTGCTCTCACGGGCATGGAGCAGATTGTCAGCCCTAAAACAAAGATGAGCATTCTTGACAAGTGCTGGGAGATCAGTTCTTACAGTGTCTGTCACCTTATGTCCTTTTCTTCCTCCTCAAGAAGATGTACCAATTTTTTAGAGCATCAGTAATGGTGGCAGCATTTTGAAGTAGCAAACACAGAAAATAAAATTTCCTTGATGGTAGCTTAAAAGCTTACTTGAGCCCATTCCATGGTGGATTTGAAAGCATTTTATTGCATGCACTGTGGCATGATGACTCAATTCCATCCTCATTAAAACTTCACTAACTCTAGCTTGTGGACAAGTGAACATACAGAATTCAAACACTGCCAGCTGGTTAGCCCAGCAAATGGTCGACCTGGAGGCTGGTGGTAACTGCCACTCCAATGGCCTGCATCGACAGACAGATTTCTCACTGAAATATCAGTCATAAAGCATGTTGCCAACAGTATGTTGGACGGATGGGTCAGTCAAAAACATCCCTGTAAATCATAGTTGGCAGAACAACATGTCGGAAGGGCTGGATGGTTGGCAATGGCACAATTTTAAAATGCATTTGATTCAAAGGATGGGGTGAGAAAAGTGTGTGGTCAGCCCGGATGTTGGTAGTATACAAGCGGTCCAGCAATCACTGGTACTGGCTCCACCTAAGGCCTGGACAAACAGATTTTTCACTGAAATCTCCAGTATAGTAACAATAAAATGCCAACAGCATGGCTAGACAGCTGGATCTATCATTAAGATCTCTACAAATTATCTGGTTGGACCACTGAAACAAAAATGTCCCCAGGCTGGAACAGCTGGACTGCCAATGTCGGCTGGATGGTTGGCAATGTTGGGATGGATGGTGACTGCTGGAAAGTGGTAACAGTATGGCACTATTAAGAGTTGGATACAACAGATCTGGCATGAATCCCATGCACCTGGACTTACAGGCCCAAAGGCCATACTCAGACATGTGGGGGGACTTATGCCTTGTGGGCAGCCTAAAGTACTCCCCAATGAGTTGATTTATTCCATCTTTCCTTCTCTTTAATGCCGAAAATATGATTGCTGTGAATGTGCATGTCATGTGTATAGTAAACATTCCTCCTGAAACAATATAAGAAGAAAAAACAAAGCATAGATCAGAAAATTAATATCTGACTAATTAGCTATCAGGATAAAGTGCTAATCAGTATATGATTAATTATCTAACACATAACCCCAAATTTCCAATGACAATGTATTATAGATGCTGCATACCAGAAACAGTGTATACATAGTATAAACAACACAGGAGTAATGATAGACTTTCATGCTCTGAATTTGCTTATAGATCATTTAGATATAACATTCTGCTGAAATGGCATGAGAAACACACATTAGAGCAGAAACTAGTAATGTGCTTAAATTACTGGGTTGCTAAAACACAGTCATAACTAACAGATCAATGAAAGTGTCATATTGGAAACCTATGGCCATTATGTGCTCATGCACGATGCTTAGCTAATAATTAAACTATAATTCTGTCAAAACAGTGTGAATAAACTAATCATAATTATCAAGCAGCACTTCGGAAATCTACTAATAAAATCTCCATAACAAATTGAATAAGCGAATAAAGTCAAATGATCTTGTATAAGGTCAATGAAAGCATGGTAGGATGATGTTCTCACAAGTCCCAACAAGTGACCAATCATTTGAAAATTGGCAGAAATTGTAAAATAAAGCATACAAACTGTAGTAGACCAATAAATCTGCACAATAAATCCCAGAAGAACATTGGATGGGCCCACATGTGCACTTAAGGAGCTGGATTGTAGGAAGATAAATTATGATGTGCAGATTGTGATAGGGCTGAATTTTGCAAGATAGCAGGCTAAAATTCCTTATGTAATGTGATCAGGGAACGTATTCTGAGAAATTACATTTTTGTCAGTAGAATAGGAACTTTGTGTATTGGGAAAGGCTTCCTCGTTTCCATAGAAGGATCACATTCGACTTTGAAATTTGCAATTGGCAGTAATCACAAAATCCACGAAAATTTGGAACTCATAAAAAATAGTGAATTCATATCCTTACATTTTGCAACATTCACAGATCATGGATATTATCCAAGCTGTTCTAACAGATCAAAAGTTAAACAAGAGGCCCAAGTGCCTGAGATCATTCACCTCATAGACACCTGCCTAATAAAGTTGTCCCCATCTTGAACAGTCCAAGTGATCAGCACCCACCTATCATTGTGCTAGAATTCTTTGGTACTGTAAAGTTTCTGTTCAAAAGTAAACCCCTATTGAACATTTGCCCCTCTAATTTATCAGTTATATTAGTGTCAAAAATGTCAAATGCACCCTTTATGAGCAGACACATACTGACTTTCCAGGTGGAAATCTATTGAATGTTTGTTGGTTTCTAAATTCAGTACACTGATATTTGTTCCAACATGCCAGAAATGTTCAAAACTTTAGTCAATACAAAGTGGGAAGTAATCCAATTTATCCTTACTGCTGTATATGCCTCAGATGTCAAGTCCTGTCACTTTGATAATGACTGACTATTATTACCTCCATTAACTATCAAGATGAAAATAGCCAACAGTATTGTTCAGGCCAAGTCAGCTTGATGCTGACCTGCCAACCCTGATGAGTCTGTCTCGGTAAGGAAGCTGACTTTTTCCAGTAAGATTGACGAGTGTTTAGAAAGGTATAACAAAATATCAATAACTACCATTGTAAATCTGGAAACATAATTGAAAGTTTGACGAAGCAACAATAACATAGACCCTATTTACCACTGGCACAGTTGCACAAACTTTAGTTCCAAACCCTAAGAAACTCAACTTTCAACTTGACATAATTCTTGGAAATTCTTTTGCCATTTCATATGACAACAGCAATCATATCTCACACCATATATACACTCAAAATTGACACATGATATCAAATAAACATAACTGTGTCCTTTCCATCTTTTATTCACAAGAATCTGAATATTCCTTTTTATTCTTCTCAGTTGATTATTAACAAGTTTCTTGAGGCTTATTTTCCCTTTCATCTCAAACATGCATCACTTTCGGGATGCCATTTTAAAAAAATTCTATAATCAACAGTTGGATCATACAGACATTTCGCATGAACAAATAGGTACAGTTTAAAGCATCTGGGGTGCTGCTGTAAAGTTAGTCTGGTTTCCTACCTAATTTCACTAAATCTAATATGAAACACGGTTCCAAATAAAACACAGATGAAACAATTATCCAGATATTTCAACAATGATCATTTTTTCCGTAGTGTTTGCTCTCATGCTGTTAAGTTCATATTTTAAGGGTAATTTTCGTAAGACTTATGGCAAAATCACAAGAGTTGGCAGGTCTGTTGATGTCTGGACCCTATAAGTAAAAATGGTATGTGGTTGCTCTTACATTACAAAATGAATTTGAAAGGGTACCAGGCTATACCCATCTGATCACACTACAAGCTCACAATTTTGCAAACACGGAGCATGCCATGAAATAGCCAAAAATTTTAATTTGACAGTGGTTGTAGATGCCAATGAAGTTGTTGCACAAAGTGCAAAATGTATATGAAGAATAGAAACATTCTCAGCTTACAGAATGAAAAGAAAAAGCAAAGTAACAAAATGTTTTTGAGAAATTTCAAGATTTTTCTCTTTATCATAAAGGCAGCCATATCTCATTGCAAATCAGCATAATGTGTAAAAATCTGAAAGCCCTTTATGCCTGGATGCTCTCGGTAAAATTTGGTCAAAGCTGGTCAATTAGATTTGAGAGGAAACTGAAAATAGCACTATTGGCAAGGTAGGCTCACAAATAATATACTCCTCCTAATAAAAATATTATCTTATATTTTAAGAGATTATATTTCCTGCACATTCTACTGATGTGGTAGCAAATCTGATCATCTATCATATACTTACTCTCCATCTTTGAGGTATCCAATGAGTGTTGTTGATATCACAAGACATGCTATACCCAGTGCGCAAAGAGTTACTCTGAAATATTAGAAAGTACATGTTTTAGTAAATTATGATTCTCAAAGAATATGTATATAATTGCATTGAGAAGAGACAATAAACTCTGCTACCCCTTATATTCAGATATAGAAAGATGAACATTTTGTCTTTCTTAAATGCTGTGTCAACTCTAGGACAAACAACTGGGATTCATGCTGATTTCTATAAAATCCCATTAATCAACTGAATGTGTGCTAATCATGCATAATAACAATAAGTGTTACCATTAACTACTTCCATTTAGCAAATAATGACTGATCTCAATCTGTCTATCCCAGTTTGCCTAGAACAATAAAAATTTATTGTATAGACTAATACTTGTCTCCACAAACAAGAAAACATCACAAACAATACCAAGTACAATGACAAAGCATTTGGTTATCTTCAGATGAATATGCTGTTTATTCCTTACTGGTACATACAGCAATCACTACATTTAATTTCCTGCTATGAAATATAAACTATTTATCAGCTTGAAGTTGCACACATGGGAAACAACAATTTCAGTTCCCTATAGCATGTGTAATAAACAAGACACTCTTAATTGGAAAATTACAAGCTGTTTCAACCTTTCAATCTTTATCTTAGCAAGTATCCATGGATGATCCAAGCATATCAAAAGCAAACTGTCAAAGAAGTGGGAACATATTCTAAACTGAGCAAATCAAACTCAGACACCCCATTCCCACCACTGACACCTTGAATTTTGATCATAGTGAATGCACCAACCTACAATCCAAGAACTGTATACATCTGAAAAACTCTGAATCTTACACAGCCATCCAAGAATTTAAATTGAAGAAAAATATACCAATGTAAAAAATTTAAATGCAACTAACTTTATTAAACTATGTGTACCAATGATGGGAATGCATAAAAAAGTTTGTTAATTTGTAATGTCTTACAGTTTAACATTTTGTTGAATTTCCATTTTATTTTAAAAAATCGGTCATATTTTGAAATGCAGTGGTAATTAACTCCAAAATTGTCAGTTATAGAGTAGACCTTGTATACCTTATAGACATAGAGAAGAAACTCCAACTGATTACCTCTCCTAACCTCTAGGTGGCTACCCATCAACCAGATGTTCACCGGTTTAATATGAGTAATATATCAATGAAGGATAGATGTGAGGGTTTAAAAGAAACGTGACTGGGTTAAGTATTCTTAGAGAAACTAGATCTACTACAAACAGGAAATTTTATAGTAATCAATATTTCTCAAAAATTTCTTATCCAATCTCATTAACCTGAGGAATTACTTTTACTACCACCAGAATCCAGCCCTCTGATAGACTTGAAAACTGTGGCAAAATATTGTATGGAGAAAGGGAAGTAACTCTTACAGATTACCTCCACTAAAGAGAGAGAGAGAGAGAGAGAGAGAGAGAGAGAGAGAGAGAGAGAGAGAGAGAGAGAGAGAGAGAGAGCGCGAGCGAGTGTGTGTGTGAGACAGCAAAAGCTCTCACAGGATAAAGAGAAACCATAAAACTACTTTCTGGTTGCCAGAACATGGAAATCTTTTCTTAGTGGTGAAACCCAGTTGTTTCACTAAAATGAATTGACCATCTGAATGAAACTATAGGTTGTTCCTATCTGCAGACAGATCATGAAGCTTGCTTACTCTAAATGCCAAAGCGAAGGTTATCAGAAAGCATGTCTTGTATGATAGTTGCTTCAGCTTGACAGCAGAGAAAAGTTCAAACTTAAAAGAGTTGAGCCATGTTATGGAGACTGAAAGTGGTGTGACACCTGTCTCACAAAAAAGGGCACCATATCTCCTCAAATACTTTTAAACTAGCTCAGATTCTTTTGAGGTGTGCCGATTGGTATACTTACTTCCATTTCTAGTTTATAGTGAGTTCTTCATTTATCATTTGATAAACAAAAAATAAACCAAAAAAAATCTGAGATATTCTAATGATAAAGTGATATTACTAATGAATAAAAAATTCAAAAATAAAAAGAACTTTTAACAATTTTTCTATTTTTTTAAAACTAAGCCCTTTTTCTGGCTTTACTAAGGTTTTAAAAAAAGTAAGAATACTTTCTATTTGTAAGAACCAGTACAAACCATACCTCTAGGTAATAATGCAGATATTTTTTTGATACATGGCTAGGATGGATAGGAATATTAAAGGTACATATATACTTATGTATTCAATGGGTCATATGGACAACAGTCTGACCTTGCATTTCTATGTTGAACTTTTGGGCCTTATGAACATGGTGAGTTTTATTTAAATCTACAATCAAGCGCAACTTCCTGTTAGCTTTCTTAACCAAGAACAGCCTTGAACAAAAGCCAGAGGATGCCAGTTTTTAACTGATCCAGACTACCCTTCTGTATTGTACTGCCTGTATAGTACTACTGCCCTTCTGTATAGTAATGCCTTTACCTCTTTTGCACTATATTGGCCTTCCTGAAGTTGATACTAGTCTCAATTATGAAGAGGACTGATGAGAGGGGACAGACCTGGCTGAAAGATTTGCAGAGCCCTTCTGAAATCAATTATATCAATCTATCATGAGGGAATAAATTGATCCATTGCGGAAAATAGGAGTCTGGCACCCATTATAGGGTCAGCAGAGGTTCATCACTGTTGGCACTGGGAGGCCTGGAGGAGGAGAAAACCTGTTTTCTCACCCCCCCTTCTGCAAAAAGTAGGGTGCAATAATCTCCTATTGTTCCTTTAACCTATATACTACTGCCATGTCTAAATATATCCTATCTCTCTGTCTTGTCCTATCAGAGGTTGCTCATGGCAAGGGCAAACCTGAAATGGGTTTTGTAGCAACAACTGCAGGGGAAACACTTGTGTTGCCTGTTTTCTTATTTCCTCTATATGTTCCCCATACAAGAGTGGAGATCCAAATGGGACTGCAAGGTCTCTGTTTGGTGTGACTTTAGCAATGCAGAGCAATGCAGAGTATCTGTTCATATTAGATCTAAGTTACAAAAGACTGTTAGGATATTAGCAATAATGTGTCAATTAAGAATTTGGAGATATGAATGACTGCATCGTAAATGTGACAAGGATATTATATTCTATATAATATGTGATCCCATGCAACTGACACCAAAACCGAGAGAGGGTGGTCAGATGACATGCCCCAAATCCAAAAAAGGCCTACTTATTACCTGGATCACTAATTTTCTCAGATAAGCAACCAGTTATTTCTGTATTCTTCAAATACTGGGGTTAAACTCTGAAGGATGGATTATATCATCTATTCATCCTTATTAGCTGAAGCCTTGACTTTGTATGCTGTATTTTTCTACCCTGTGGTGAGAGACATGCCGTAGAAAGCAAAATTTAAAAAAAATATCCTCAAAGGCAGCTTTAAAACTGAATTCAGTTCTTTCCATGGTAGGTCAATGACTTGAGGATCATTGTTCTCCAGAGGATATGTTCTGGGATATGTAACAGTTATGTATATTTAATTTGCATTGTTTGTTTGCTAGTGTTTTTTAAAACAATTTTACATTCTGTTATAACTGTAGGTTGGACTTAACCTTGTCTAAAATCAAGTTCATTTTCTACTTGACCTGAATTATTGAACTGGTCACAACGATAATGCAAACTGATTCTGCTAGATCTCAAAGCTTAAGAAGGTAATTTTTCCAATGAAAATTCTATAAAGAACTAATACGTATCTAAAATATTCTTAATGTGTATGGATTTAATATTAGGATCACTATTAACAACATAAACATATTTATTTTTGCATCAGAGGCTAGGTTATTGGAAATTTCCCAGGTCTACCTCTTGTTACTAAATGTATTTTATAAAGTTAGTAAAAGGCTTCTAATTATAATTAAGAGCGTATTTTGTAATCATTATGTACTTTCTACAAAGAAACTTTCCATTAGGTGACCCGAGGTCAAGTAGAGGACTATATAATCTTGTCAATGGAAAAATTACTTGCTCGAGCTTTAAGATCTAGCAGAATCAGTTTGCATTATCGTTGTGACCAGTTCATTTGAGTTGAAATCTAATTAATTCAAATTATTTCTTCTATGGAAATAAAAAAGTATTCTGATAACAATCCTGGAAACAGAGACTTGGACTTACAGATATTTCAAATAAGGATTTAATACTTGGATTATATTATTGTGATCCAAAATAAGACTGTTGGTAGCTCAGCACTTTATGAATCACCACAGACACATCAACAATTTCAGCATTGGATTTAATCTTAACTTCCACTAAAGTTTATTCCAAACGTTTAACAGTAGGGCTCGTGTCTGAAATTCAAGGATTATTTTCGGGATGTAATTCACAATACTGTAAGTTCACGTTTTTATTTTTACTTTCTATTCTAGAGAAATAAATTATCTGTTGAATTTTACAAAGCATGTTGCTTCTCTTTCTTTCTCTACTACTTTTTTATGACCACAGAGACATAAAATATATGGCAAAAATGATGCCACATCATCATTGTGCATTCCACATGGAAGGGCTACAAAATGTGGTCTTTGAGACATCCCAGACTGCTTGTGTACTAAATGACTGTCTGGCATGGCTTACTGGGTTGGTAGAGTCAACCAATTTAGCTGATTAGACTGCTGCACTTCCCAGCAATGAACCAGCATTACAGGTATGGCAGGGTCAGTTGTAGAGCCATCTGCTTGATGGCCAGTTGGGCCACAGCAAAGTAGCATGAAACATCGTTGCTGATGGTACAGATATGCTTGAAAACTGAACCTATACTATGTCTAATGTGTTTGAATGGCAGAGAGGATCTGTCAACAACCAGGACTACAAAATATATTACTGTGATAAGCCTGTTAGCCAGGTGGGTGGTGAGGTTGGTCAACAGCATAAGCAATAAATAAATCACCAAAAGAGGGGTGCTGAGTCAGCTAGCAAAATTAAAACACACACCCATATGCCTGCCTTGCCTGTATTATTGTCAAATTGGGAGCTGAAGTTGTACCCAATGGGTTATTTGCATTGTACTTGCTTAACATTCTTGCTGACAAAGCCTTAAGAATCCTATGTATCATCCTTGATTCTGAAAATATTTCCTCTGAACAGATAACAAGTCAGAGGTAGAGTATAAGCTTGAAATGTCTTGCTCACTTGATGTAGATCAGGCCCTTTCTACCCTACCCTTGAACTGTTTTTGAAGAACATTAGTCCATGCGTCTTCATTTCCACAGAGAACACACCTTGCAGGTGTTGAACGATGAGTATTTTATGCAGGCAAGGCAGGATTCATGTCTGTCTTGTGAAACCGTAACAATAAAATGCAAAAAAAAATTATCATGTGGTCACGATGAGGCTTCTCCAACAAAGTTAACTGGAATTATCCTAGTGTGAAGAAAGTAAAATAGTATTATTGCATTGAAGTCTCAAAAAGTAAACAAATATAGAATACAAAGGATACAAATTTGGAATTTTAGAAAGAATTTCTAATGTACTGAGTTAATGTAATGTTAAGTTATTTACAGCTCCAAATATTCCAACAATGTTCATGTTTCTTTTCTTCTTCCTCTGAATGAAGTATTATTTTTCTGTAATAAAAATAACTCAAAGAAATGCCAATGCCTTAATTAATTTTAAAGTCTTAAATATCACATGCCACCCAAGTGTCTTTTGTTTTCACCATGTTTTATCAGGTTCTGCACTTGCACTAAAAGTTTTTTAAAAGAAAATGAAACAGTCTACCACTTTATGCTAATATTATCACCACAGCAGAGTTAATTGTCATGTCAAAACTACTGCACATTTTAGTTTTGTTTGATCAGTTTTTATTTCTCATTGAGAAATCAGTAGAAATTTATTAATACTGAGACCCAGCAAATAACATACTTTGTTAGAAACTAATTTTTTGTAGTATGTTTCTTCATGAATAATTACCCAATTAAAAAACCTTAGGAAAACTACTAGAGTGATCTCCCCTGGGTATCCCATGAATATCTCAGTTAATACTTATGCAGAAGGCACGCTCTATAGGGATGTAACTGCAGCATACCTGCCAATCCTTGGCAAGGAAAAAGCGTAATCCAAGTGGACAAAAGAAATAATCTGAGCAGAAAAAGCGTAATCTACATATAACATTAATAAAATTCAATGCGCATACATAAAAAACGCATACATATTTTCCACAATTTTGGCATCAGGAAGAATCCATTTGAAAAAAGGACCAAAGTTGCATTCAACCACTAGTTGAAGTCTATTAAGAACTTGGTAAATAATGCCCCTGCATTTATAAAATTTGTTTCCACAATTTAGTTCTGCTGTAAAAACAAAAAAGAAGTTACCTTAGTATTAGAGTTAGCAAAATGAGCTAATTCAAGGCATCTTTGTTTTACACTATGACATATATTAAAATCCTTTCCACACAGCCTGCAATTTGTGTGAAGCTACTCCAGAATGGCTGTATTGTGTTATTCATGTATTCATCTCTGAATCGTTTTTTTTCTGTTTATTTTTCTAATCCATCTGTGAAATCATTTGAGAAACATTTTTGCTTTAACATATGCATCAACTAGAAAAAATATTACGTTGTTTATAGCCAAATTCCTATAGAATGGTTATGTATCTCACATTATTCTTTTTAACTAAGAATATGTGAGCAAATATTAAAAATTAGAAAACCAGTCTGTACTGTCCTAAGCCAGACAGCTGCTGTAAACAGAAACAGAGGTAAACAGTTTAAAAGTACAAACCAGCATGTTTCTTGGAAACAGGGCAGCTGCTATAAAAAGAACATAATACTAAGGAAAGTCACTGCTAGTCTACAGACAAGTGTACTTTTATGTCATGATTACATAGAAGCCAACTTTTCTAGAATATGTTCTGTGCGATCAGTAGGATGTTAATAAAAATGAGAAAACAAATTATTCATTTTTAGGGAGGGAGATATACTGAAAAAGCTTAATTCAAATACATTTATGTGTAAGGCGTAGTTTTGTGAAAAAAAGTAATGATTACAACAAAAGCATAATGGTTGTCATGTATGCTGCAGGGAAGCTGGGAGGGTGTTAGTATACTATGATTGGGTAGGTACTTGTGAAGAAAAATTTTTTTGTTGAAAAAGAAAATTAGTTTCATCTTTGAATATTTTACCAAATCACAATACCTCAGGATAAATGGATAAGAGGTGGATGAATGTATCATCTCTGGTCCTCCAAGGTATGTGAGGCAGCTTCCAGATAGCCTGAGTAGCTTAAAAAGGGGAAATATTTTCCCTCCTGTGGAAGGTGTATCTTATAAAAGTGTTTAATGACCTAGAAAGGTGACTCATTGTGCCATGGCTGTAAGTCATACCAGATCTAACTGAGCACTTTGGGATGAAAAGATATTTTAAATAAAAACTGGAGAATGTTGACTCTGATCTACATCATATGGCCTAGATAATGTCATTTAGAGAACAGTTCCAGTCAAATGTTCTTCTTGTTGCAACTGCTCTAACCCTGTGAGCCAAAATGCATAACAAATTCATTTGAGCTGGGGTTATTTCTCAATATTCATTGTGAATAAGCCACTTAATATAGGATGAAAGAGAAAAGAATTCTAGAATAAACAGCGATTTCATTATAAATGTCTGGTTACCCATGCTCTTGGCAATGAAAAAGGGTACCATCATAAATGAAACTGTCAAATCTTGTCAGAAAGACGAGTGATTCAGGTCCACTAAGGCATGTATTTTGCAGATTCTGCATGTTGTCACTAACGCTGATGAGGAAGTTAAGGCAATGATGCCAAGGCGGGTCTTCATGAACAATATTAATCCATCATTTTAGAACTATAAATAGATGGGTATACCAAGAAATATATTGCTTATTTTGCCTGAGTGATGCCAAAGTAGTGAGGAGGCAATACTTGTATGATAGATGAACTAATTAAATTCTTGAGAGCAGTTCAATTGGTGCCATTTTCAGCCAGGTTAATCCCTATGAAAGTCCACTTGGACAAGCATCCAGTGCCAATTGACCAGGTGAAATCAAAACAATTATACGATCAGACATGTCTGTAATTCATGTGATAGCCTCTCCTCTATGATAGCACCAAGAACATGGAAGGTAAGTTTAATTGGTGCTAAGTTAGTATTATGATTGGGTAACTTATTCAACAAAGAAAAGTGCATGCAACAGGGTTCAATTTCTGCATGTAAACTGTATCCGGCTGATATCTGATATATGCCAAGTGGTATGAATGCATGATTCACATACTTTGCATCTGAATGTTAAGTACAAACACTGACAACTGTTTCTGTCATATACTTGAACTGGCAATTGTAAAGAAACTGTAGCCAATCAAGATCACCATGGAAGTCTGGGAGTATTTTTGTGTGTAATCCCAACCAACATTTCAGATTAACATCACACTACTAAATTATTTCTTTCAATGGAACAAATTGACACATCAATTAAATTGCTTAAACTCTTTACCTCATACAAGTGCCTTTTGGCACCTCTAACACATTCATATACTGGCGCCTTTTAGTGCCTCTACCACAAGTGCCTTTGGGCACCTCTGTAAACAGCTGCCATTTTGAGCATGTTTTCGTAACACCACCTTTGGAGAAAACTCCCTATTAGATACTACATTCATAGGTGTGAATGACCACGTCAGATCACATGGTCACTGTTTATGCTCTGGTGGAAATTTGCTATTTTAAGTAGGTAGGTAATAAATATATTGTATTCTCCTCTCTCCAAAATGGCGGGTCGCTAATATTGTTCAGTACTTGCTTGAGTTTTCACAATTAGAATCACAAATATGAAAGCTTCAATAATTTAAGTAAAAGTTCTGATACTAAAGTAGGAAGCCATCAGTTTTCATAAATTATGAAAATCAGCTGATTCAGTAATGTAGACATAGACAAAAATACGTATAAATTTCAAGCCTGAGAAATTACTGCTACAGTTGTGGCTTCACTGAATTGATAGAGCAGCAGGGAGGGTGAACCCTACAAATTTTTGCGACAAAATCGATTAAAGCCTCAGAATGCCAAATGGAGCCTTCCTACGAAATCTCATATTTTAACCAAAAAAAAAATAAAGACCCCATTTTACAAATGGAGCCTTAGCGATTTTGTCGCAAATACATTGTCATAACCACCCTCAAATTGCTGCCATCTACGGTCGCAAATATGTTGTCATCTCACCCTCCCTGCTGCTGATTAATACAAATTATTTAACCAAATATTTGATCAAGTCCAATACGATATCGTGACCGAGGGTCGTGTAAATTTATTGTTATAAATCCATATGGGACAGACTGAGCATGACTAAAGTAATTTTTAAATCCATTGAAGTCCATATCGGAACACCATGTCTGCCAAATATTTCGTAGCGTATGTGTATCAACGCCATTGAATACAGCAAGAATATTGCAGTTATCGCGAATCACTTTTGGAATTTGAGTATATCGTTGAGTGACATATATCACATCAGTGTTTTTATGCCTACCTCGGGAAAATATTCTAGCAGGGTTCTTTTGATTATCTAACATTACATCATCGTACACTACAAGATTGTTTATGTCTCCATCGAGATCTTCTACTGATGGTGCATCATCAATATCTGTTATAAAATCAATTACACTTTCACCTTTAAGTTCTGATGCATTTTCATTAAAATCTTTTAGCACTTCATAGCACCGTTAATCATCTACGGATGGGGCAACTAAATATAATTTATCCCATTTCATAAATCGCACTATCAAATTAAGCAGTAATTGTGTTTTGCCTGATCCAGATGGTCCGATTATAATGGCACGGACAGAATTCGGAAGCGCTGCGTGGTGTTTTACCGGTTTTCTTCTTTTAGTCGCTGAAAAATCAATTATATTCATAACTCTATATATAAATTATGGATCTATATTGTGTTAAGTGTAAACAGCGTACTGATACAACCGATCAGACAACCATTACAACTAAAAACAATAGACTAGCGCTTACTGGTAAGTGTGTAACATGTGGTACAAAAAAATTTTGATTTTTAAAAAAAAGCAACTCGGAGGTGATATTGCCGCAAAACTTGGAAAACTCCCCGGAACCCCATGGGCAAAATACCCCGGAGAAAAACACCTTCCAGGATATAGCTACTGTGGTCCCGGAACGAGATTAGATATCAGACTTGATGATCAAAATCAGCCCCGGCCTGGTGAGTATCCGATAAATGCTATTGATAAGGCATGTCATGCTCATGATGTTGCATATAAAAGCAATAATTTGCAACAAAGACATATCGCGGATGTAAAATTAATTCATGCCTTAAATGCTATTCCCGATAAATCCTTCAAAGAAAAATTGGCTTCATGGTTGGTCAAATCAGCTATGAAAGGCAAATTGGTGTTAGGTGCTGGTAATTGAAAACACTAGTATTTTTATAGTATGGAATCTTTTTATTATTCTCCGAAAGGATACTGGAGGGGTAAAGCAGCAATTAGTAAACTCGCTAACGCTGCAAAAGTGAAAAAATCCACTGCAAAAGATTGGTTATCCAAACAGGCTATATGGCAAATTTATCTACCACCGCCTAAACAAATTCATTATTCTCATTTTGATGTTACCGTACCCAATGAAGTTCATCAGGCTGATTTATTGTTTTTACCACATGACCATGGTTACAAATACGCGCTAACTGTAGTTGATATTGCGAGTCGATTTAAACAAGCAGAACCATTGAAAACAAAGTCAGCTTCTGAAGTCGCTTCTGCATTTGAAAGGATTTATAGACGAGGTCCTCTAAGATGGCCAAATCTATTACAAGTTGATCCTGGCAAAGAGTTTCAAGGTGCTGTTCTATCAACAATGAAAACTCATAGTGTTACAATACGACGGGGACATACTGCGTTACATCGTGATCAGGCAATTGTAGAACGATTTAATCGAACTCTTGCAGAACGGTTATTTGGATATCAATATGCAAAAGAATTCATCCAAGAAAAACGATCTCGTGAATGGGTCCAAAGATTACCGAGTGTAGTTGCAGCGTTAAATAACGAGATTACTCGAACTATTAATATGAAACCAAATATTGCAATAAAAAAAGAATATATTCCCGAACAACCACAGCGGGTTAGCACTCAGCCACTTCTCGGTGATGTTACTGTGAGATATTTATATGAACCAGGAGAGCTTGAAGGCGGTAAAAGAAGAGCTACTGATCCTATATGGAGTGTTACTACGCATAAAATTTCAACCATAACGCGATCAACTGGTAGACCTCCAATCTACAGATTGGATTCAACTGCACCTCAGCGTGGTTTTACACGCGAACAACTACAAGTTATTCCAGACGATACTCAATTACCGCCACATGGTCTTAACTAGCTCCGTTACGTCTATTACACTCAAGACAGGTCAACATCACATTGTTTCTGACATGACCAAGACTGTTATTTTTTCTGTCTACGGTGAATTGTCGAGGGTCTTTATCCGAATACTGCCAGTGCATTATACAATTGCAACTGGCGCAGTGATTATTCTGTTGTTCTTTTAATGCGATTATTACTTCAGCATCAATATCAAATTCTCGTTGTTTTTTTTTTGTCCTGCTGTTTGTAACCAGAGAGTTTTTTATTAATGATGCTAATATCAGTGTTATCATCGTTTGCATTAAAATCATCATCGAAAACAATCCTTCGTAGTTGATTTATTCGTCGTACTCTGGACACTGCGAGATAGACTAAATTTGACCATTCAATGCGATTATCAACTATCCAGACAATTGTATCCGTGATGGTCAATCCTTGTGACGAGTGTATTGTTGTTACATAACCAAGCGTCCATGGTGATTTATCAGCGCATAATGCATCTTCTACAGTATTGATATCAACTAGCACAATATCATTTAACACTAGAATCTGTTTCTCCGTCTGGCCTGGAATTTCAACTTCAATATTCTGCTTTCGTGTATCTATAACACAACGGTACTGGAAACGTTGGGAATTTTTTCTTGTGTAGCTCAAACAACTTTTTCTGAAGTGCGTCTCTGACTATCTTTCTACTTGCTACTACAAAATCATTTGGTTTCCATGTTTCCCAAAAATCATTCAAAGGTGTTTCAGAAATTATTTCACGCGCTACTTCACATTGAATTCTATCGGGTTGTAATCTAATTAGTTTTTTAAACTCACGTAACTGCTCATCGAGTGCTCTATAGTCAGTATCAATTTCTTCGTAATAATCAACAAATCCTTTTAACCAATTATGTGGACTTCTACCAACAAATGGTGGTGGTTGACCATGATCGCCGCACAATATAACTTTTGTATTATTTTGCAATAACCAATCAAGAAACATTTTTAATACATCTTCTGAAACAGTACATGCTTCATCCCAAATAATAACCGCTGGAATAAATTTCTCACCCATTCGCTCAGGAGTCCAAGCATCACCCTTGTATCGAAAAAAACTATGATACGTGCAAGCTTCAACATTTCGTTGTTTGATCTCTCTCGCTAGTCTATGGGTTGGTGTGAGTACAATCATAGACGTTCTCTCTCGATATAATTCTATCACACGTGTTGTCTTTCCAGATCCACCACAACCGTTTAAATAAACTGTTTTATATCTACAAATTGGATCTGATATCGGTGGTGCTTTAGACATAGATTTTTCACTGATAAAATTATTGTTCTTCAGGTAACTGCTTTTAATCTCAACGTCTGCTGATTCAGAATAATCGCATTGTATTTCATGTTTAATTCGCCATGTTCCCCAAGTCTCTTCGCTATTAGTAAATTTAGTTATCTCTTTGATATATTTTTTATCGACATACATTGAATCAATTGCAACTCTGACTGCTATACTAGGAAATCTATTTATCATTGCAAATAAATTGATAGATGCATAACCCAGCATAGAAGCTCTCAAATGTAGATATGCAGAGCTTTCTCCATCACTGTAAGTAACAATTCTACCTAACTTTGTTTTATTGGACAAGAAGGCTGTTTTACAATTTGCGTATCTATTTTTCTCTACTGCATCTTTAATAACGAAGTCGTATTCGGCATCATCTATAATCAATCGTGAGGATTGTCTTTTAAAGTTGAATTTTTTTCCACCTTGTGTAAATTTACCGATTATTCTTCGGCCGAGATCCTTTGCTTCATTATTTCGTTGATTAAATATCTTTTTTGACCATTCAATGATGTACTCCTCGTCAGCATCAATATGTTTTCTAGACTTATCGATTATACTATCAAGACATTCTGGTTCTGGTAACCAGACATTAGTTTGTTTTTGATATGAGATAATCGCTTCGCTGACAATCAACGAAACTAACACTTTACAATCAATCATATATCGCAATAACACTATTGGTAACCACATCCTTTCAGCCATGTGTCTACCAATCCAAACATAACAACACGGATGAAGTCCTTCAGCGAATTCAAATGATACTACGCAAGCAAAACCGGTCAAATCAAAATCAGGCAGTGGTCCATTAATAGCAACGCGAGTCATTTCATGTGTGGGATGTCCAAACCGTTTAAAATACCAGCGAATCCATATCCTAGAAAACTTCCTGGATAACAGGCAACGATATCAACTGATATCATACTTTCACGATTGTATTTAACGTTCCATAGACCGCCATGATAATATTCCAAACAGCTGGATTGAACATCCTGTAAAAACTCTTTTCGTGTTGGTTTCCAATTATTTTTCTTTCTTGCAAAATGAGCTGCAACCGATGGAATTGTAAAACAATTTGTAAGTAACTGTTCGTAATCTTCGGATTTTTCATTAAAAACGCTAGCGTTTTCACTGAGACTTATTGCTAGATTTTTCATCCTATTATGTAGACTTTCACTGCTATATAATTCACCGTTAGGTTTCACAAATTGATTGAATTGACATTCTTCATCTTCAAAACTATGAAGTAGCCATACTGATACAGGGTCGTTTTTACACAAACTAGCAATAGCATCGAATGATCTTTCTTCAGTGAGAATACCATCCTTGGTGAATTCTTCTGGGATATACTTCACTGTTCTGTCTCGCGGGAATATTGTAACCGCGGATGTCCATGCGTGCTTGTTATGATCAATAATTTTGATTGGAGCTCCGTTTTTATTGTATTTCGATTCGTATAATACTTCGCCAGTTATCGTTAAAACGGTTATCGGAAATCTCAACGACTTTTCCAATCTAGCTATATCGGAAATAGTTGCTCCGTTCTCTTTCACTGTTAGCTCCCATTCATCTATTTTTTTATGTCTTAGATCGGTTAATTTATTCCCACGGAGTGCATTTGTAAAATGTTCTAAGACTCTTTGTGCCACACAGTTGAGTGGCTTTTCCACTGATGTTGACTGTTTCATTGGTGCTAGTTTTCCAATGTCAGGTTTCTTATTTAACGGATACATCCCATAAACGACTGCTGTTTCTGGATACGCTTTTTCATAGTATGGTTTATCAATTCCAGTTAACAGCCCTGGTCTGGAATCACGGCTAACAATAACTGTTGTCCTATCTTTGAGAATTGGTTCAAACTTGTCTCTTATAACCCATTCGCCCGATTCTAAATTGATAATGAATTTCACTCTGAGAAAATACCGTTTATTGCCAAGTTGTGATAGTATCATAGCTGCTGTTTCATCATTCATTCTAGCATCAACAACACCATCAATTTTAAATGTTGACCAGGTGTGTGATGCACCGTCCTGTTTAAACTCATGAACACAATCTCGTATTTTTCTAATCAGACTTCTATTATTTATTCTCTCTTTTGGTACATCTTCGAGAGTTCTATCAAGATTGAATTTAATATTTTTCCAAGGCTTGATTGCCGATAATCTCTTGAATTCTTCATTCATATAAATAAGACAAGTATTTAAATAGAAAAGTTTGTTTATATATAATGAATCACTGCAAATGGCTTATGATCGGATCAGTAACCCCATGCAATAAATCGTGTAGAGGTGAATTCTGTGGATATCACTTACAGAGTGTCAGAAATAATTCGACAGGTCCGTCCCCATGCATAAATTGTGGGGTGGGTGTGAGAGGAAAATCACAATTATGTATCAATTGTGGGGGTAAGCGGTTTAGAGAATTAAAACGTTATTATGATAAACGAATAAAAAACGCTATCATTGACCCTAATCATGACTCTGTCAAAGACAAAATCATAAAAACCCCTCAAGACTACATTAATAGATTTATAATTAAAGCAAATAATGAATTAGACAAATAGTATTATTATATATAAATGGAGCAAGAATTCAGACCACATCCAATACTCGTTAATTATGAAATATCTCGTAATGGTGTTGTTAGACACTGTAGACTAAAGAAACCCGTGGGATGTGTTAATAATCAGGGATACTTGAAATTTACTGCTGGAGGAAAGAGATATCTCTGTCATAGGGCAGTCTTTGAGTGTTATATGGGACCGATTAAAGATGGCTGTGTTATTGATCACATTGACTCCAATATTCAAAATAACGCGATTTCCAATTTACAATGCATTTCTCAAAGAGAGAATACAAAAAGAGGAAAGACAGGGACTTATAAGTCAGTTGGAAAGAGACCAGTACAGTCATTTGATACAGCGACGAATGAAAAAAGAATTTTTCAATCAATGAATGCTGCAGGGAAATATTTTGAAATATGTATGCCTTCAGTACGAAAAGTTGCTGAAGGGATTTGTCAAACAGCTATCTCAAAGAAAAATGGACATAGAATAAAGTTTTCCTATTTACAAGATAACTCTCAATAATTACTATTTTGTTCCGTATTTCCCCTCATTACTACTGATCGTCACGTGACTATCCTACTTTCGATATTGATTCCCGGATATGTAATTCGTGCGAGAAAACATGTGAAATTGGATTGAATTAATGATGTGTGTGATCTCATGTACGTATTTAATGGTTATACGTATCAGGTATGTATGGATTTTGATTTTGTGTTATTATTTCTTGTTTCTAAAGACTGTATTGAGAACAGCAGTTAGGGTTTTGTTGGAAAAACCTGTAGGTAGACAATTTGACAGAGTTATGTATGGCCGAGGTCAGGGTTCTATTAATAGATTTTTTAAAAATCCCAATTACAAAGACAGCATTAACAGCGTTTGTATGAAAATGAAATTACTTTATAATTACAAATTAAAATAGATTGTATGTGAGGTCAAAATAGTAAAATGCGCTACATGTAGTTTAGTTTTTTTAGTGTGGCTACGTGTAATAAAATTCAGAAAAATATCATTCTCGATTCAAGAAATAGCAGGTCCTGAATTGACAGGGATCCCCATTACGGAGTTATCTTGTCATGTAAATCCATTATTACTACGATTATTTAATCGTAATATTATAGAAATTAATAAAACAATTGCTATTATTTAACAGTTGTATTTCTTGTTTTAATGTTTTATTTAAATACTTAGCTTCCATTGAAATTACTACACAGTATTCATTATGAAATGCTAGAAAAATAAATACACACCTACACATTGACACTGCAGTATTAGTTCACCTTATATATAATATGAGTCGTAATAAGTTTGGGGCTTTAAACGAAGCCCAATATTACCAATCAAAACTCCCACGCCATTGACATGGTGTGGTTGAATTTTTTCAACTGCAACCAGGGTTAATTTCTTGGGTTGCTTTTGATTGGTAGATTGGGTGTAGGCCGCCCCGTTGTTTCATGTTTGTATCGTCCTGTACTGTCCCTATCATACCATCCTATCATATAACCATCCTATCATTTCATTGTATATATAACCATCCTATCATTTCATTGTATATATAACCATCCTATATAATCGCATTGTATATATAACCATCCTATATAATCGCATTGTAAATATTCATTCATTGTAAATATTCATTCATTGTAAATCCTATATAATCGCATTGTAAATATTCATTCATTGTAAATATTCATTCATTGTAAATATTCATTCATTGTAAATATTCATTCATTGAATCGCATTGTATATATGTAATGTACTGTCCCCCCCCACAACATATCTTCCGGAAGACCTAATATAGCATTTGTTACGTTAGAGCTTCCAATTGGGAGATCTATGTTTGTGGCCCTTGGGCTTATATAATGCGAAGGCACTAAATGAGTTCCAAGAATGTGCTGTCCCCCCTCTGGGCCTCTTTGACGTCGTTTGGCGCGAAAGAGGTTCCAAATGAGGCTTTATGTTATATGTTCAGTGTTTGTAAAGAAATCACTTGGATTTCACGTCTAATACCCATATAACCCGCCCTTGAACTCGATTGGGGGGTTAGGGTATTGTATAAGTCTTTAATGTTTGTGCCCTTTCTTGCCTCGAAACTCGAATGAGGAAGAGACGGGCATTGTATATGTTTTGTTTTTTTTTTGTATATAAAAATATTTTAAAGATACAAATACATTAGTAATAATATTCAATAAATGGAATTTCAAGATATTACATCTATCATCACAGAAATATCAAATTTAAGAAATCAAGGAATCGTACTCTCTGAATTTTTGAATGAAGACAGACTTTTGAATGAATTTGAACAAATTGATATACAATTGAAACATGGAAGATATGTTCTACCTAAAATGTATTCACTGATAAAAAGAATCCAAAAAGCGGTTAATGCTTCTTTGTATAACAATGATATTAATTTATTCATTCGGCTATTTAGTATAGTTGAAGCCATTAGAAAGAAACTCGGGGAACAGTACCAAGTTCGGTCAGAGATTGCTTTGAAAGTGAAATCTATAAGACGTTTGATTGATGCAAGCATTGAAACCGACAATTGAAAAATCGTTAGCATTTCCAATAATGACATCAGAAGCATTAACTACCAGACTAGCCCGTGAGAGGTTAGCATTACTGAAAAAGTTTATACCAATTCGAGATAACGTGCGAGATAAACTACAACTTAGACAGCAAGCGCAGACTGACTTTTCTATTGGAAGCGAACAACTTTTTGCCCCTGTAACTAAAGCCACTAAAGATATGAAACTTGCAACAGAACGTGCTATATACGGCGACATCCCTAAAGAGGGAGCAGTACCTATTATTGATGTATTAGGAAAGATTGCTACAGAAACTGAAAAAACTCACGAGGGAATAAAACAGCTTTCAGGTGAGTTACAAACTCAGCGAGAAATACAACAAATGGATAATATTGATACTGATGATAACCCCGTTGAAGATGCTAGTGATTCCACTAAAAAGGGTGTTCCTTTTAACGAGAAATTCACTGATGAAGCTATAGAAAGAATCAAACAATATCAATTGCTGAAAACTAAAGAAGACTATGCGTCATTTGTAGACTTTGCTGTAAAAAGTTATTATAAGAGAGGGAAATTTTTAAAAGACGAGTATAAAAAAAACACAATAAAAAAAGATCAATGGGTGGATTGGATATATAAAATTAATAAAGAAATCACCGGAAATTTAAATAAGAATACATTGGAATACAGAGCTTTTAAAATAGAAGTTGATTCGTATGGTTTAGAACAACAACAACAACAACAACAACAACAACAACAACAACAACGAAAAGAACGAAAAGAACAACAACAAGGTCGAGGTCGAGGTCGAGGTCAAGGTCGACAATCTCCAGAAATTCAAAACGTTTCCGAACCAGCTCTAGAAATTCAAAACGTTTCCGAACCAGAAAGTACTTCAGGAGAGGGTTATGGAAGTTCTCATCATGATTCTCATATGTGTCCTAGTAATATCATTAATGATATATCACGACTTGAGGTTCTTATGGGAGGTAAGCGAGCTGGAAATAACTCAGTCGAAATAACTAATGAAGCATTTGATATTTGCAGACGATTATTCCAAGGTGGGATAATTGATATTCATACGTATCGAGAACTCTTGGATGAGTTAATGGACGGAATTCCGGGGGAATTTAGTGGTTATTATAGCGATTGAAATTGTATTTAGAAATTACAAAGTCATTTCAAATAAGATGATAGTACACTATAATCACAATAAACCAACAATCGTGTATGTGGTAAACTCAAGATTGCCCGTTTATAAGGCATACTATGGAGACGGCCTTGGAAATACCATAGCGGGTTTATTCACAAGAACAGCCCCAAAAGTAGCACCAATTGCTAAACAATTAGCGATGAAAGCCATTGATGTTTTTCGTAATAAGGGAATTAACGCTGTTGGAGATCTTGCAGGAACGGCCTTTTCTACCGCAAAGAATAGAATAACGTCATTGGTGAAATCTAGATTCGGACGAAAACCACCACCACCGCTACCTTCAACAACAATGATGCCTGCAAATGTCAGTAAAGTGATAAATAACGCAGTGGAACAAAAACTAGCATCATTAGCAATGACTTCACCAGATAGTAGTAATATTGCAAGTATGATAGCGGGAAGTGGTCTTGGAGGAAATCGAAAAAGAAAATGATTTAGAAAAACGATACGTTTTAGTATAAATGGCATTTTAAAAAATTGCTGATCCAGCGTTTGATATGGCAGCGCCGGTGAATAAAGATGATTCTAAAATTAACTATCAGTATTATGCCTATCCTGCAAGAGAGCCTAATCAACGGGGGAGAGTTGAACTTCAAGTTCAAGATACAAGTAGATACTTTTTGCCGTGTGAGGCGTTTATTGAAGTAGAAGGAGAGCTTGTAACAAATGTTGCAGCTGATACGCCATATGGGGATAACCAAAATATCCGAGTTGGTTTCGTAAATAATGGCATTATGGCGCTATTTAACAGTGCAAGATATATCATTGATGGAAAAGAAATTGAATCAATAGAACAAAATGTTGATATTGCAACAACAATAATCGGACTTGCGAGATATTCTGATGATTATACAAGGTCGGCTGGTCCGTCTATGATGTTTGCTAAGGATACTTCTGAACATGCTGACCATATTCAGTTTATTAAAGTACGAACTGCGCAAGCTACTGCAGAAGCTGATCAAGAACTCGCAGCTAATCTAGACCGTGAAGATAGACCAGGCGCTCAATTCGACATTTTAAAAAGGGTTAATGGTAATTTCAATCTAGGATTTGCAACACGAAATGGAACATTGAAAGGACAACATCGACGGTTTTCATGTGCAATTCCGTTACATCATATATTCGGATTCTGTAGAAATGTCAGAAAAGTCATCTATGGAGCAAAGCATACAGTCGTGTTAGTGCGAAAGGAGAATGACAATGATGCAATCTGGCATGCTGATGGTGTTGCTGATGGTAAAGTCATTTTAAATAAATTGGTTCTATGGATACCCGTCTTGACTCCAGCAGTTACAATAGAGCAACAATTACTATCGTTTATGGACACAGGTGGAAAATCATTGCTAAGTTGGCTAACAACAACGACTGATACGAAGCAGGATAATGTAAATGGCACATTTACATGGCACTTAGCATCAAAACAAGGTGTTTCAGCTCCACGTCATATCTTTATAGCGTTACAGGATGCAAATCGAGTGGGTCGACAATTATCTAGTCATATGATATTTGATAAATTAGGAGTAAGTGAAGTTTCGTTGAGAATAAACGGACAACAAGAGCCAGCAGAGATTGTACATCTTAATTATGAAAACAACAACATAGCTCGTGTATATCATAGAATATTGTCGTATATGGGTCGTGATCAAAATGTTGATACTGGTTTGCAAATATCGCAAATTGATTTTGAAAAACACTATCCGATTTATTACTTTTCATTGGAACATCTTGACATGATGAGACAATCTGTTGTTGATATATACTTCCAAGCTCGGGTACAACGCCCTGCTGGTATAGCCGATTATAGAGCAGTTGCTGTCATTCTCAGTGATAAATCAATGTTGTTAGAAGGAGTTGGCGGACGAATGAGACTTATTGATGCACCAGTGGAAAACATGTTATGTTTTCAAAAATCATTTGATTTTACAAACATGTAGTTAGGATTTTCACAATAAGATCAATTGAAAGTGTAAATTACATTTTAGAATAGAATGACATATAGTATTGTTAATGTCCAGTTGACTGATGGTCAGGTCAAGAAATTGAAATCAAAGTCAGCTAAAGAATGTGGAACTACAATAACGCTGAAACCCACTCAAATGTCCGGTGGTGCACATAAATTATCACTGACAGATCGTCAAATAAAACATTTCAATGATGCGCTAAAGAACAAACGAGGAGTTCAAATTGATTTTTCGAAAGCAGCAATCGCCAATATGATAAAATCAGGTGGAATATTCCCGCTGTTAGCTGCTATTCCAGCATTGATTGCAGCGGCTGCCCCAGCGGTTGCGAAGGCGGCAGCGTTAGGAGCCGTTGGTACTGCTGCAGGAATGGCCCTGAAAAAAGCTACTGGGAAAGGCTATAAAAAAAAAGGAAAGGGTCTAAGACTACCAGGAACTCCACACAATTGGTACAAGGGCACGGGCCTAAGAATACCAGGAACGGCTTATTAGTGGAAAAATCCCTAGGATTTTCACCAATGTCCAATTTTGATTTAATTGATGCTGTAAAATCATTATCAATAAAAAACTTTAGAGGAGTTTTCATGAGAGATCAATTACCGTCAAAACCAATGAAAAATGAAACGGGTATTATCAATCTTGATAACAGCAGCGGAAAAGGAACTCATTGGGTCGCATATGCAATTGATCCACGTGGAATTGTCTATTTTGATTCATATGGATTAGCTCCACCAAAAGAATTCATGCGATATGTATCCACAATAACAAAGTCATCTCCAATTTTTTATTCCACGCTACCAACACAACAGTTAAATGATCCACCGATATGCGGTCGTGAAGTATTAAATGTCCTTGCAGAGATATCTAAATTTCCAAGAAAACCACCACAAGTTGTTGTTAATGAATATACTAGCAGGCAATGGCAAAAACGATAGCGTTATGATTTAGAAAAACGTAGCGTTTTCGTATAATGATTGATATTTGGGGACGACCTTTATCAGAATAAAAAAAAACAGAAACCGATAGTAAATTCGCTGTGGAAAGTGTAAAAAAAATAATCGAAGATGAAATCGCCGAGACATTAAATTTGTCAAGTGTAGATCCTGGGGAAATAGTTGTATTTCAAGATCGCCAGGGCAAATTGAAATCTAGTAATGTTTCATTGGATGATGTCTTAATACGAAGACGTGACGTCGTTGAAGATACAATAGCGTTATATTCAAATGATGGAAAACTCAAACCAGGTGTACTTGTTTCTACAATCACAGATGCATTAAAAAATTTAAATGAAGAACTTGAAAAACATATAACAGCATATACTTCCCTTCGTAGAAATATTATCAATAAATTTTTTGGAACACCAGCGGTAACCTCTCCATCTCTCGCTGAAATTAAATCCAATTTTGATGAAATTAAATCCAGTATTAAAAATATTAATGATACTGGATTTAGTATTATTAGAGATAACATTAATAGTATTAAAAAATCTATCGAGGATATTACAAAATTATAAACAGACAATCTTCCGCTACTTGAAAGAATAAAGATTCCTCATGAGAGGAATATCATAAATATGATATACACAGTTCTCTCTGGATCATTAGATTGGGAACCTAAAAAGAATACAATAACTCTCACTGTGTCAAAGAAGGGTATTTATCGATTAACAATAGTGTCACTGAATCAGTTTAATATATCATCATCGACTTCATATGGATACAACAACGTGATTTCAACGACTATTGACATGGATGAATACAAACGGTTTACAATAACAAGCACTGATCCTAATTTAAATAAGACATCATTTGTATGGTACATGGAGTTTGTAGCTGATCTAAATTAGAATTTTTAACAATTAGAAACCACTTGAGATTTTAAAATAATATGATTCCGTCATCGCAATATCGCTATGATACCGTCAAAGAGTTCTTAACAAAACTCAAAACACTCATTGATGAATATGAAATAAAAATTAAAAAGTATCGCAGGAGAATTACCGTAATTGATGTTACAGTATACTCAGTATCCGGTATAATGGCCGGTGCTGGTATTATACTATCTTCAGTAACAATGGTAGCTCCGATTGCTGTCCCAATTGCTATTTCCGCGGTGACAACATTTGCCGGAATTGCAAATGCTATTACTAAAAAAATATCATCGTGTTCTCAAGAAAAACTTAACGACTATATAGTAAAACATCAAGCAGTATCTAACGGTTACTCACAATTATCCTCGTTGATGTCATCATCGATTGATGATACGATAATTACCGAAGACGAGTTCTCCGCGATGATACGTATTTATGATACTACGATTAAAAACGCTAGCGTTTTTTCATCTATTGCAAAATTAGACATTATAAATAATAATAATAATGTCGCAAGAGATTCAACTACTTCAGCGGATAGCAGAAAATACCACTCCGCGGAAAACAAGTATGATATCAATATCGTCAACAAACCCTAAATTCAGTGTGAATTTTCCTTCACCTGTTTCAGTAAAGGAAATCGCGTTGGCAAAATTACGAGTGTATCATAGTTGGCCTAATATTAGATCGGTTCCATTTGGCGGTCAGAGACCTAATAATTCTCTGGTATTTGCATATAGGAATAAAAAAGATGACACTCCAGATTGGAACGTTGTTTAAATACCAACTGGGTCCTATCAAATTGAGCAAATTAATAATGAATTACAACGTAGAATAAAATCCATTACTAAAAAAGAATCAAAAATTGCGATAACAGTTCATGAACCAACACTATCATCTACAATTGAAATAGGCTCTCCTGGGTATGTTGTAGATATTTATAACAGTTCAATAAGAACAGTATTAGGATGGCCCGAAGATCCACCTAGAAGTGCTGGTAATTCCACGCCCGAGCCTGTAAAATCTGATTACGTCACTGATGAAATAGGACCTGAAAATCCATCAAAAACTTATAAAAAATTCGAGGATATAAACTTCACAAAAAGATATCGATAGAAGAATCAATATGGTGAAGATGTGTGGAGAATTCCATTTTTTAATGATTATATCCCACAGGAAGGTGAAATTCTGGAAATACATGAAACAAGTCCAACATTTGTAGACATTAAAGATCACATCCTTGATAGAATGAATAATGATTTTTTGTTGCTATTACCGTCGTTAAGATCTGGCTTTCTTACACAAGCTGAGTTTACTAGTGTAGTCGCCGCGGGTAATAAAATCATCGATGACATGGAAATATTTAATTCGAGGATTACTAATCTCTTCACTGATGAAAATAGCCCGATTTCAAAAACTAGCTCAGCTCAAGATTATAAAAAAAATATAAATGAAAATCCAAATTATAAATTACCAGGATATAATGTTCCCGAGTTAAAGAAAAAACTCAGAACTGCCATCGACGAAGGATTTAATAAAATTTATCAATCATGGAAAGATAGCCAGCCGAAGCCTATTATCCTCACTTATAATAATTCTCCCGACGGCGACGGTAGACATATCGCACCGAACAATGTGAATATTTCATCGGTGATCGCACTTAATTTAACGTGTGATGTAATCGAAGGAAGTTATCAAATTAATATGGAACAATCAAATCAAGCCCGACAATGTTACATTCTTTATTCATTTTCACCAACAGCACCCCCCGGATTTTTAATTGTTGAAAATCCGACTAATCCAGTCTATATGCAATGTCAAAATGATTTACTAACTAGAATTAATTTTACACTCACCGATCAGTCAAA